>JAYJMH010063814.1:0-11900 GCA_036873815.1 Phacellophora camtschatica | reverse complement strand
TTGCTATAATTGTTTTTTATGTCTAAATCTCACACCAAAATGAGCAATGAAAGTTTTTGACATTGTCCATTTTTTTTGCGTTGATGCCTCTTTAAGTCTACATCAATATCTTCCAGTCTATATCAATATCTTCCAGTGTATCTTCCAGAGACGAAAGTTTTTTGTTAATACTATGGGTTTATCTTTTGGAATGAGTAAGTTTTACATTCTGCAAAATAAAATATAATGGGATGTTGAGCATATATTTAAAACTTATACTCTACAGGTTAATTCGAATGTGTGAGAAGATTGGACCACAACTTGAAGGAGGAGTGTGAGTATTTAAATTTTTCTTGTGCCTTCGTAAATAAATCCTCAAAAAGATATTGTAAACTTTGGATTTTTTAAGATGCCTGCAGAAATAAATCCTCAATAATGAAGAAGCTTTTCAATCAAATAGTAGTGCAGAGAAGAACTTGTTTATGGCATGCGATGCTTGCGCACTTGAAGCTTTTTTCTAAGCACAGGTTTTGTAAAAGTTCATTAGTATTGTTTATAACAAAGAGGCCATGAATACTTTTCCGCGAAGTGTGTAAAGCATTTTTACATTGTTGTTGTTATTACATTATTACTTGTTGCTACATAGATATTTGTTTTACATTTTATTATAATTTTCATTGTTATTACACATATACATTATATGTGCTCTGGAAAGCCCTCATTTTGTTAATAGTATAGCATTGTTCATACTGCACTTTTTGCTTTCTTAGGAAATGTTCCGGAATTGTTGGTAAGTTCTTAAATATCGTCAGTTTTAAATAGCCAACCTTTGTGCTTTTTATGATAATAATAAATAACTATTAATGACTTCAAAGACAAGAGATAAGTGTGAATAGTTGCTGTGAAGAGTTCAATCAATCAATCAATCAATCAATCAACTTTTTTTATAGAATGCAACTAATCTACGTACAATAATAATATATCGTATAGTATTTTATATGACCCAAAAAAGCAGAGCTTAACAAACCTAGACCGTTAACTTAAATGTTAGTAAAAGAAAAAGAAGAATAATAAGATATGTAAGTATAACATGAAGATATGCATAACATAAGCATAATGTAGGAACAAGCGTAATATGAATGTAAATAAAAAAGTGATATAAATACAAATATATTATTTATAATTATTCGCTAGAAGGTAGTATGAACAATATCATGGTGATTAATTGAATTATTTTAGTAAATTGATATCTAGTATTTATCAAACTGAGTGCAGAATGATTTTACACCTAAAGAGTTCTTAAGATTTTTAGCCAATGTGTTCCATAATCTTTATTTATTTTTTTATCATTTTATCACCCCATTGTTTTTTGGTTTTGCAGTTATAATTTGAATTACTGTGCCATCGCCACTTTCCTCCTATACAATCTAATAGTTTTGGGTTTTCACTGTTGTTTTCTGTATGCAGGTATTGTTGATGTTCCATATTTAGTTCTTGAACCTACACATAACAAGCAAGATTTTGCTGATGCAAAGGTTTGTTTTTAATTCTTGTTATCTCGCACCCCTTTTATTCGCTTGAAAAAGCTACATGGCTCATTGAAAATCTTAAAAAATATACACTGCATGCAAAAATTAATCGTAAATTATCTTTTTGAGTATTATTACCAATTGTTTTGCAGCGGATAGAGTTATTTTTATGTGCTTATCATTTTATTAGTTACAGAGGAATAATAATCAGAATAATAACGATATCATAGTATGCTGAGCAAATTTAATATTTTTTAATTTTATTA
Organism: Phacellophora camtschatica; assembly: GCA_036873815.1. Taxonomy (NCBI): domain Eukaryota; kingdom Metazoa; phylum Cnidaria; class Scyphozoa; order Semaeostomeae; family Ulmaridae; genus Phacellophora; species Phacellophora camtschatica. The sequence goes on along the minus strand of JAYJMH010063814.1, from coordinate 10,126 downwards.
TTTAACAATGCCATAGTTGCTGAACAAATCTTTGTATTACTTTGTTTTCATAAAAATTTTACATTGTGCTGAATCGATCTTAATATTCAATGTTATAATAATACTATTATAGTATGCTGATCAGATTTTGATATTTTAATTTTATTATTTAACAATACGATAGGTTGCTGAACAAATCTTTGTATTACTTTGCTTTCATAAAAATATTACATTGTGCTGAATCGATCTTAATATTCAATGTTATAATAACACTATTAAAGTATGCTGATCAAATTTTAATATTTTAATTTTATTATTTAACAATACGATAGGTTGCTGAACAAATCTTTGTATTACTTTGTTTTCATAAAAATTTTATATTTGATGTTCAATGTTATGATAATATTTTTATACGAATAATGATATCACAGTCTGCTGTCAAGCAGGTCAATTAAACTTTGGCTCATTTCCTTGTAGTTTATGTACAACTTTATATACCAGAACACAATTTTACTGAAATTACAGAAGACACATCTGTGCCAAAATAAGAACAATTTAAGAACATTTCTAGCCTCAAATTCCTAGAAATTTAAGAACAATGAGCCTCGCTAAAAATTATCTGGTTATTATAAATGTTATTCAAAGCATTTTCTTGAGAACTTTGAGATCTAATTTCTGATGTAATTGTAGGAATACAAACATTTACTGCGTTCGATGGCAGAGCATATGATACAGTACTGGAAAGACTCTAAGATAGAAAGTATGCAAAACACGAATATTTGTATATTAAATGCACAATATTTTAAGAAACTATTAGATACTGATTCTGATTAAATTCAAAATATTTTAGCAGCCCGAGTTGTTTACATGTGGATATTGTATGTTGTATATTAAGTGTTTGCATAATCGTTTTGATATGGTATGAATATATATTACATTAAATATTCCAATATGCCAGTGCTGTCCAGATGGAAACCAATAACGCTTTCTCAAATTGTATTATATTCTGTTTTCATGTAAACTTTTTAAAGGTTTTTTAAAGGGTTTTCATGTAAATTGAAAACGAATAGTAATGCTAAAGTGTCCCTTACATTTAGCACAATCCTTATAATTTATTGAAGCTGTCTCTTGATTTAATGGGCTTTCAATGCGAATAACCAAGTAATTAACTGTTGTGTCATTATTTTACTTATATAATATTCTAAATTCTGTTCTTTAAATTGTGGTGCCAATAAATAATTTAATTTGTTTTTCATCATAGACCAAGGAGTCACTGCTTTTTGGTAAGTAGTTTTCAATTAAGGATTTTTAATGTTGGTATAAGAATATTATTTTTTGTTTAACAAATCTTATAATATTATGATCTTACTATAGGAATATTAACAATTTGCTTAATAAATCTTAATATTCTGATATTATTGTGAAAATATTCGAGTTTGCTGAACCAATGTTTAATATTAGATAATGTTATTGTAATATACATATATATATATACTTTCAAATGTTGATCTTTATAGACTTTCTGAGTTCTATATTCTTATTTTCGTGGATAGACGCATAGCAGGGATTTTTCATGACAATTTTCTCTATATAGGGAAGAGTTTGGTTATACAGGAAGATGGAGCGATCCACCATTAAACGATATGAGATTTGTTTTGAAGAGAGCGATGAGTGTTCCTCTATGCGTTCAGTGTGGTGCGTTTCAGTTGTTATCATTTGATTAAACTTGTCAAAACTTTATCCAATCCAAAGCCCTGATCATAAATCACCTACTAAAATGCCCAATTCTTAGTACATTGTTTAGGAATATTTTATGTCAGAAAATGGTTTATCTGACAGCAAATTAGTCTGCTAATTAACTTTGTGTATCTCTGACCACCGAGACATTAAGTGGACAGATTTTTTCCGACTCTGACTTGACTGTTTGTTCTTATCTTTATGTAGAAGTGAAGTTTTTGTAGATGGGAAGTTTTTACAGTCCGATTTGATGTTTAAGTCCCGCTTTACTTTAATTTTTGTGAGGTAATCATTTTAGATTAAGATTATATGAAAAAATTATATATGTTTTTACTTGCTGCATGCAAAAAGATTCTCAGAAACAGCTGAAAAATTCGAGAGAAGAAAGTACAAATTTTAGCTGTACAGACACCCGTTCTTTTGGCTTTTGCGAAAAGTTGTTGGATAATCCTAGTACCAGGGTTGAATTATCCTAGTACTGGGGTTGAGTCATACACTAGGGTTATATCAGTGGCAGATTGATCCGTCACTACAGCTTCAGGTTGTAGGATAATCCTAGTACCAGGGTTGGATAATCGTAGTACTGGGGTTGAATCATACATTAGGTTTATATCAGTGGCAGATTGATCCGTCACTACAGCTTCAGGTTGTAGGATAATCTTAGTACCAGGGTTGGATAATCCTAGTACTGAGGTTGAATCATACACTAGGATTATATCAGTGGCAGATTGATCCGTCACTACAGCTTCAAGTTGTAGGATAATCCCAGTACTGGGGTTGAATCATACACTAGGATTATATCAGTGGCAGATTGATCCGTCACTACGGCTTCAGGATGTAAGATAATCCTAGTACTGGCGTTGAATCATACACGAGGATTATATCAGTGGCCGATTGATCCGTCACTACAGCTTCAGGTGATAGGGTGATCCTAGAACTGGGGTTGCTCACTCAGTATATAAAAGGTATTTTTTGCAGATTCGTGTTTGAAATGGCGGTCACTGCAGTTTTCCAGAAAGCTGAACAAGGATAACGTTCCAGATCATTGGACATGCTCATTGAACAATGACAACAGTTTTAAAACGTACGAACAATATCGTGAGGGTCATAGTTACAACATTTAATCTTTATTTGTATATTTGTATTATGATATAACGCTCTGTCTCTATGACACTGAGAACCTACTCCATAATTTAAACACATTCGTATACTGTATAACTAGAACTTTTTTGACACTTGACAGCCAAATATTTAGGTAAAGAACTAGAGTACTGTTCACAAACTTCTCTTTCGTCAAAACCAAAAAATGTAAACATTCCTTTGTAATTTTGTTTTGATTATCCTCTTTAAAATCAGTCTTTATTATCAATTTCTGAATAGTTTTCTTGATGTCAGTTAAAGACAGTTGAAAACATAACAGTGTAAATACTTGAAAAGAAAGCAACAAAGCATACGTCGTAATTATAGTTAAATATTTTTTCAAACACTTTGTGAGCATATTTTGGGTGTTAGGAATATGGATATCACACAATCATTTATCTATTTATTTATTTATTTTCATCACATTTTGTATATATTTTTCAACTTAAAGGTGCACTAAACCAGAACAAAAGCCAAACATACCCATGGGCAAAGTGCAAAAAGATATAAAATCGGTAGAGCAAAGAGCAGAACAAGATATCAGGAGACTGAAAGAAAAACTAGATAAAGCTGAGGTAAGTTACATTTGTATTGCTTTTGTATTTAAGTGACTCAAAAATGGAGACTTAATGGCACTGTGTTTAAAATGCCCGATATGATTATTTTTATGGAGATTGTTGTCTTGTGCAAACTTGTGCAAATAAAACCATGATTAATTCTGCATAAAGTCTTAGTCCTTTAATCCTGACGATTATTTTGGTATTTGTTTCAGAAAAGTTGAATAATGTTAGCAGTCAATTCCTGAATCTACCATTCATTTCCATATTCACATTTATATTCATGTTTATATTTTTATTCATTTTCCTATTTATCTCTACATTCACATGTTTACATTCATGAGATATAGTACAGAAACAATATCTGCATCCTTTATTCACATGCGGTATGAACAAATATCTGTATATGTCAAAACTACAATTTATAAACACACAAGACTATATAGACGTACACGATTTAAACAGGTGTTCGTGGGGAAAGACACGGAGTCATCTGGTTCACACCATTAATTTCGCTCTATTCCATGTTTAATTATTTTACGTTTCAAAGCATAAAATATGTTTTCACATACTTGGCAGAATTTAATGGAGATAACATGATATAATCTGACAACTGAAACTGTTATCTACGAGCACGAGATTTCCTTTTTGCTCATGGTTTGTAAATTTTTATCGATTTGCAGAAAATTGCTGGCAGAACAAAAGCGTCAGCGTCAGTGTCAATGCCAGCAGTTACTCCATCTTCACCAATTAGAAGATCTTCATCGAGACCTATTGCCGTCCCTGTTAGAGAAAGATCGCCGCCAAGATCTGCTAGCAAGGTTAGCACTGCCCATTTGTATACTTTTTTGTCATTTTTTTTCAATCCCAAGCTTGTTCGCATATTTTGAAACATACGTTTTGAGGTTTTATAGAGGCAAAGTGACATTTCCCAGATTAAATAACAGAGCCCTTCGCGCACTAATTTCGATATAGACTCTCTAGCCAAAAAATAATTTTCCGAGATTTTTTTGTAATTATAGACTATGCTCAATTCTTGCGCTGGACCAATGTCGGGTCAAAGTTAATGATATGAATTAAATCTATGTAAAATATATCTTTTGAAACCACGCTTTAGTGAAACTTGACTCAATTTTTGATGCTTTTCACAAGGTAGCCAAATTATTTAAATTCAAAGGATTTTTAACGTTTAGATTCCAAGACGAATTTTAGTTGCCAATGATATGTGAAGAATATCTAATCTATTGTACGATTTTATTAGAAAAGTTAAAATACAAACCTTCGGCGCTCTGCCCTTTCACTTATGGCCTTTGACTCGTGGCCTTTGACTCGTGAAAGGCCACAGCGCCGAAACGTTCTATTTTAAATTTTTGTATGAAATCGTACAATAGATTAGAAATTCCTCGGTTTAAAGAATCTGTACAAACACGCATTAAATTTTATATATGAATTTTGGTTGCGTTTGTGACAGACTCAACATCATTTGAATCTTATTGGACCCAAATGTAACATTTGAAGTAAAGTCTAATTCTTTTGAGCATTATCATAATTGGTTAGCTCTTCAACAAGAAGTACTTCAGTAAAAATTATTTAAAACTAAGGATTTTAGAAGAATGAATCGTGATGTAAAATAAGTGTTATGAGTTTCAGACTAAATTTTGAAATGTTTTAATTTTTCTACGATTGCTACTGGAAATCACGTCTTTTTCTGGCGTTTACTCGGAGGGTTGAAAACAAAATATTGAATTTTGCAATGGTTTTGATAGTGCACTTGAAGTTGTGAAATATATATTTTTTATATTGCTTTTTCGTGATGCAGACTTTTTTTGTTAAATTTTGTTCTTGTTTACTTTGTTACTATAAAATTGTTCTTTCCCGTTTGTTTGTTTGTTTATTTGTTTGTTTAACGTCAAACTGTTGTTTTGCTGTTTCAGGCAAAACAGTCCCCTTCTCCATCTGTTCAAAAGGCGTTATCCGAAATTCGATCTCCAGCCAGAGGTCGGAGGCCAGAGCCTAAGAAGGTGAATATTTTTATCATTTGCAACGAATAGTATTTTGTTGAAATTGTTTATCTAGTATAAATTGCATGAGTTTACGGTGTGTGGAAGCCAATTTTGTAGTTTGTGGAAGAAGATAAATTACTTAGAAGTTGAAGCTTGTTTGGTGAATGTCAAGTTAAGGTGGATTTAAAGGTCAGCGTGAAGGTCAAGTTAAGGTGAATTTAAAGGTCAGCGTGAAGGTCACAGTCAGGATCAATGTGATGTAAAGGTCGAGGCCAAGGTCAAGGTGAAGATACTTGTTTTAGCGCCAAGTGCAAGAAGCACCTCTGTCATTAATCGAGTTTGTGACCCCTTGTTCTGACACTGTCGTAGGTTCGAAATCCGTTCAACGGACTACCCATGGCTTCAAAGTTTAAAGAAGATTATACACCACTGCACTACAACACCAACACTTTAGATTACCATTTAAACCTTTTGCAATATACCGTAATTTCCACTGTTGCAGTTTAGTTATTTGTTTTGCATGTTCCTTTGGATTTCAACTTGCCACAGAAATAAACAACAAAACATGCGCTTGTAAAGGGCAATAGAAAAAAGATGGTTTTTTCTTTGTGTAAAATTTGACAAAATACATTTATAACATTTTTAGTTTTTTCTTGTAATTAGTTTTCTGTAAATGTTTTCATTTTTATTATGCATGTAGTTTTATGTTTATGTGTTGGCTGCAGTGTATATGCATATGCATACGTATGTTTTCTTCTGCAGTGTTACTCTGTTATTTGTGTTTTCTATGCATAATTTTGTTAGACTATAAGAAGCTTTTCTTTTCCATATTATTAAAGGGTCATTCTGTCTATTTCTAAACAATGTTAAACATCACGGAAGTGAATATTAAGGAAGTGAATGCGGACATAACTTTACATTTATTTTCGACTTTTTGACATTAGTTTATCTTTTGAATTAAGTTGGTTTGCATGTGCTACCCCTTGCACATACAAACTCGGACAATATTTGAGTTAACAGACAATTCGGGCATGAACGGGTTAAACATGATTTCGTAGGTTGAACCACCTAAACGACAGCAGAGAGTACCTTCGCCGCCTTCAAAGAGATTCACTCAACCCACACGATCAGCTAAGAAACCCGAGCCGAAGAAACCTGACAAAAAAGCAGAGTCACCCAAGAAGGAGCCTGTTAAGAGGAGGGCTGTAGCAGTGAGCTCTGGGGAGGAAGAAGAGGAGGAGGTAGGTTTTTACTTCACCATAAAAACTAAGTTGGAACTGGACCCTTTCACCTCTGGCGTACGCGATGGTCCATTGTTGGGGTATATGGTCCATTGTTGTATATGGTACATGACAATGTTCTTACAAACGTATTTTAAAATGTGTATGTTAAAAACGAATGACATTTTCCTGGGTAAGGGCCACTCATACAAGAGAGGTACTGGGGCTTTGCCGCCCGACTAAAATATAGCCTACCGAGTCGTAAACATAGCTGTACGAAGATTACATACCCCGTCGTAACATTTATAAACCCAATCTTATAAGTGTAATGTAGCCCCAATCTTGTAAGCACACTTTACAAGTGCACAGTGTGAGTGCATTTTAAACGTACCTGCCTTCACAATGTACATCCTGTGGTAAAAGCCTCGCCAAGAAGTTGCGAAAACGATCCTTCTTCGTAAATTTAACCTCGAAAATCGTGGACCCGTCTGGGGGAACATGCATGTATGCTTTTAATTAGAGTGCCCCCCTAGATATTTGTCATGTATCTGAAAATGACTTGTGTTTTCATCTCTTCAACTTGTGTTTTCATCTTTTTTTTATCTATAGAAAGAGGATGTCAAACCTGTCTTGAATAAGAAAAGAAAGACTGCAGCAGCACAATCAACAGAAGAAGTAGGTTTTATTTTATTTAAGATATATTCAGCTTTTGGAAAGGTTACATGGTTTACTTATGAACAAACTAGGAATTGCGTATTTCAATATGAATTTCACGTGTCAATGTGCAAAAGTTAAGAATCATGGATTTTTGTCAATGTGTTGCATTTCAATGTTGGGAATTATGGATTTTATTTAAAATACTTGTTTTGTACGCAAAGGTTGGGAATCATTAATTTCATATCGCTAGGAGTTTATGCAACCATATATTATATGTTCATGTTGTAGATAGTGAGTTTGCGTAACATTTTCTTACATTCAATTTTACAGTTATATGTATGTTTCATGTTACATCATATTACATTAACTTTCAGAATGACGCTTTGGAAATCAATGAGGATGGACAATTTGATACTGCTTGTTAGTATTCATATTTTATTTTTAGGTTACTGCAAAGTTCTTAACTTCCCTCAATTTCATTTTCGGTTTCATTTAATACGCCTCAGGATTTCTTCAGACTTTCCTCTTTCAATATATGGCAAAAAAGTCATGGAAGTGCTTTGTTCTGATTATGAATTGTTATTATGATCGAAGGAAGACTGTAATGGACGGTTATAATGTTGCTGTTGAAATTGATGGGAATTCTCTAACAAAGTTAATTGTTGTTTGGAAATTGTTTTTCTTTGTGTTTGTAAGATATTCATGGTGTCTCAAAAAAGTTGTTCCCTGTTTGTTTGTAAATTAGAAGACTGAAAGCCCCAATGTAGCGTGTGTGACTTAACGTTCATAGATATCCAATATAAATTTAAAATGAAAATTTACTTTGAAAGTTTAAATGTAATAGTGTAAATTAGAAGACTGTTTGTTCAAACAAGAAACATGACATTAAAGCGTTCTATTTGACATACATAAGCTTGTTCTCGCTTCAAAATATTGATAAAGATTTACTTTAGTGCTCACACAACTGTCAAGACTCGCAAGTCGGTGAGCTTTTAATAGACTTTGGAGGAAATTTCACCAAACTCGTGAGTAATAGAATGTGCAGATTAACATTGAATAAAATGTTGTAACTAGTTCATTTCAGAACTTCTTTGACATTTTCAACCAAACAAATAGTATGATATGATTAAACATTTTTTCAAAAATTGGTATTTGTACTTTTCCACAGATCAAATCGACACGAAGGTGGAAGCGAGAATCAATACTAGATGGTACGTATACTACAGTTAATATAAATAGTATTATGCATTCTAAGAAATTCTAAGAAATGCCTTTCGTTGGTCCATATTTACGCAAACCTTTTCAAATGTTTTCATACGCCTTCTAAAATTTTGAATTTTCACACCCTTTTTCAATGCATCCGTATTTTTGCCTAGACATGACACTGAATTTCCCAAAATTTATATGTCATATAAGCAATCCGTTTGTAACATTTGAAATCTATGCTTGCTCTTGAAAAGCCAACAAAATTCCAGTTCCAGTTGTTTGTGTCAGTGGATGGCGTTTTCTATGATACTCAACTTTTCCAAAATTTTGATGCGGAAGAACAATTTTGATGTTGTAAAATATATTCAAAGAGATTGCTTTGTCAATTTGATACTAATATTTACAAAATTACCTTTTTGCTTTACGTAGATTTTGCATTTATTTATTTAGGTATTCTGGAAAAGTTATTTCATTAAAGCACGGTGTCGGAGTTTTAAGGGTGAAAGTAAAATTTGATGCACATAAACAAGACAAATTTGATAAGTGGTAAGACGGATTGATGCTTGCTGATTTTTTTTATTATCCTTTTCAGTCTGGAAGAGCCGTGTGGCTCATTTTCATTGATAAAATCATAAACCCACGCATTTTCGAGGGTATACAATAAATAATGAATACATTTGACATGCATTTTTTCAAAATATTATAGGAAATTGAAATCTGTTCGAGATTGAGAATGTTCTAGTTAACGGGCAGTATTTTAAAAGATAGTTACGGGCGGTATTTTTCGAAATAGCGGATGCTTGAGAGATTTGACTTTTTCATTGTTTCATGATTTCACTTTTTGATTTTTTTCGAGTTTCTAATTTTTAAGTTTTGAAATTTATTAGAAATTAACAAACTACAATAGCAATCGAGACTATAATAACATATTTTTGAACAGGTTCAATGAAAATGATCAGAATCTTCGCTTGTTTAAGGTAACATTTTGTTGTGCATCATTGTGTTATATCTTTTCGCGTTCTATTTTTGCATGGTTGTGAATTTGCCTCGTAATTCCGAAACTGGGTTTGTGGAGTTACAATTATCATAATGTTATACATATTTATGCTTTTTAGTTTTTTATTATACTGTAAAAGACATTTAGTTGGGGTTTGTAAAATGTATATTTTTGTTCTCGACTGCAGTGTTTCATTTCACAACTAGGATTACTGCTGGTTTATCTGTTTTAACTTTATTTTGTTGCTGTTTCAGGATGAGGAGCCTCTTTCCCCTGATACTGCAAAACCAGAAGCTAGCTTACCTCCAAATAACAACGAAATATCTTCATCGATTGCGTCACCTTCATCGTCAACAAATGATGATCGTTCTCAAGATTTTGATAAATTGCGCACTACTCAAGAACTACTGGATGGAGTTTGTCAAAAATTTAGGTTCCCTATTTATAATATCTTAACATTTAGTTGCTTTTGAAACTGTCTATAACTTTGAAAGCCCACTACTCAAGAACTACTGGATGGAGTTTGTCAAAAATTTAGGTTCCCTATTTATAGTATCTTAACATTTAGTTGCTTTTGAAACTGTCTATAACTTTGAAAGCCCACTACTCAAGAACTACTGGATGGAGTTT
>JAYJMH010063803.1:0-11901 GCA_036873815.1 Phacellophora camtschatica | reverse complement strand
CCCGGTCCTTCCTCTCGATGTGACCACACCTCGTGATTCCTTTTGCCTTTGCCTGGAATTACAGAGAGCTAGCAGCTCACCTCACACTTTCGCAGCAAGTATGACCTTGATGGAATTCGAAACCACGACCTTGTGATCATGAGTCCAGCGCCTTAACCACTAGGCCATGCTTGTCTACATTGACATTCAGTTTAAACATAAAATGTAAAATGTAAAGAAATCTAAAGAAATTTTTTTTTGAAGCCCATTATTGATTACGTTTCTTTGAGAATTTTTATTAGAGAGTGAATTTGCATTTCTGAAATGATTGTATATAAAGTGTTGTGAGATTTTGATAAACATTCTCCAGTTTAAGTAGACTATTAGTATTACAATAAGCCATTCTCCAGTTTAAGCAGACTATTAGTATTACAGTAAGTCCCCGCCATATAGGAAAGAAAATGTTTCATCTAGGGTATTGTTTCACAAACAGCAGGCTATTGTTCTGTCCATTGTTTTATTTAAAGAATCCGTCGGATGTTTCTTATATGTCTGTTTGTTATTCGCGGGAACCTACTATATTGGTTAGAATTAGAATCTTCTTTGATTGTGACAAGCCGCCATGGATCGATCTTTAACGTTGTCGATAATGTCTTGCTGATTTGTTTTATTATTTTTTTAATCAGCTACTGCAAAATTAAAAGCTGTGCAAAGTCAGATGCGACTTGTTTCAATCGATGAATCACAGAACAGAAGAAAGTCATGTTCAAGTAGTAAACCAACACATAATTTACCAAGAAGGATTTCTGTTCATTCATTACCAGCTGTTCCGGCAAAGCCAGTCCATAACCTTCGGGATACGCCTCGCACGTTATCTGATTCAGCAGTGCCTGTGAGATCAATCACTCCTCCGAACATGGGCTATCTGGGTCTGTCTCCCTGTCATGAACCATTAAACAGCACTCCGTTGTCTAAAAAGTCATTGCAGCTGCTTTTGGAAGCAGGTGAGTTTAAAAAGCAAGAGAAACTTTTTAAAATAGGTAGCTGTAAATCAGTTTCTCCGATTGGTGATTTTAAAGATGATCAACGCGATTCTTTTGATGAATTTGTTCGAGATTTTGTGTTTATTGACGACGAAAGTGATTGTGATTTTCATTGATTGTCAAGTTGACCTCTGGATCAATTTTCGATCACAAATGATGGATTATCATAGATTGTATCAATGATAATTATGGATTGATCTAAGGCAAAGGATAGAAGGGAATAATTCATTATAATTCATAATAATAATTCATTATATCTGCTTGTGTATTTTTATATACATACGTACAATATTGGTCATAGTATTGGCCGTAGTACTGTTGGAGTTGACGAAGTCAAAATGTTTGGTTTTTAGTTTGTAATATTATTAAATTTAATTTGTCAGTTTAACTGACTCATACTTACGTATATTATTTGAAAACCATGAAGGGAAGGGATTATTTTACATTATTTTAAGACAATTTTGTTCCTTTTTTAAATTTAAATAAAGATTCTTCATTAACTTGAAGCACAAACTTTTCAACATATTTTTGTTAACTCATGAAAATAATAAAATGTTAGTTACACCCGAATGAGTTTACATCAAAAAATTGTTTTGTAGATTCTAAGGAAACCCTTGCAGTAAACAATAAAATGGAGGAAATGTAACTTGTATATATCGTTATTTGGTACGAGAGGCGGATATTGTGGAGGGACTGCCCCCCCCTCCTCCTATCTCCACTCAGTCGTACAGTTCTTATCTACAGTCAGTATTTTCGTGGTTCCGCAACATTGCAAGATAATACTCTTTGATTCCTTTACTTTACCAAAAAAGTACATAAAAATAGATTTCTCATCTCGCTGCACACTTAAAGCTTTGTCTGCTTTTGATAAAGGTGAACAATTTTATTTTGCATGCGCATAGAATCTTAAGTTTGACTTCCCCTCGAGAATCGTCGTCTGCAGCAGATCTAGTCAGGAGCTTTCTGCTCCAAGTCCAGTCGGAAAATTTTCATCTACAAAATGCTTACCCGCTAGACTTATTACGTTCCTCGCAGTCGTGCCAGGTCGAGGCTGCACGCAGGCTAAATTATTGCTCATGAAAACGAGATCAAAGGAGCGAACTGAGTGAATGTAATTAGTATATTGCCCCACAGTCAAAAAGTCATAATTTCCGCCTCTGTTTTTGGTACCCCCTCCCTTGCACAGCATAAACTATATCATATAGAGTGCATGTATGTTTGTAAATAGATTGATGAAAATCCTGTCAAATGTGTAAATTGAAGGATGTTTAAAAGTATTCTTTTCTGCTAGCCAGAAGTAATCAAAGTATTCATTTAAATTCAAAACAAAAACGAAGTTACTTTCATTGTTTTATTCTTTTTCCGTTGGGAGGGTTTTTTTTATAGTGGTGACAAATGTATTGTGTTTCTAGTCATTTCAAGAAAATACGCAATCCGTTGTTTACGGCAGTGTCATACAGCACATATTTTTGCGTCTAAATTTTATATCGTTATCATTTCATTGTTTGCTATTGCTATTGTGCATTGTTGATTGTTGGTGGCAATGCATTGGAACTTTTTCTTTTTTATTGATTGTGGAGCCATTATTGTGGGGCAATCACCCCGCCGACTGTGCACTTTGGATAAAGTACAATCAGTTTGAGCCTGATGAATGCTTGACTTGCCGCAATACACCACTTTAACGAAAATTCGCCATTATAGATTTATTCAAAATTTTGCTCAATGAAATTTTTAACTTCAAATTCAGATTTATCGTACAAAACTTAGCAAATGTGTGAATTTCCAAATACCTTTCATTTTTACAAGAATTGAAAGTTTGAGAATTTATAAGGGATTTGACCGTGAAAAACGCTCGTGGAGAAATTTTTCACCCGGAGACAATTTTACGGTCAAATCCCTTATAATCTTTCAAGGTTTGAATGCCGATAAAATCATTTGTAGATGAAATCATTTGTAGAAAAATAATCACAATTCATAGATTGACTAACATTTTCATTCCCAATCCGAATCTCAAATCAAAAATTAATATCTTGAACTTTTGAAAAATTCCCAAAATGGCGGACTGTCGGTGAAGTGGTGTATTCTTTGTTGTTTTCCGTAATTAAAAAAAAAAATGGAGGGAAAATAAAGGAAGGCAACAATGTAGATTTGCATACAGGCAATGGTTAGACTGCCTAAAGTCCATTTCTTTTTAATACAAATAAGTGAAAACTGAGAATGTATTTTTAATCAAACAACAAACGGAGGAAATTTCGGAAGATTAAAAGGAGGAGGAACAAGATAAAAAAATGTTTTATTTCCCCTCCTCTTCTCCTCAGCTTCCTTCGTTTATCTCAAGTTCATTTAGGTTAAATTCTCGCTTGTTTATCTCAAGTTCCTTTTGTCAATGTCAATGGTGAAAATATAAAAATGAATGCATCATCTCGTTATCCCGATCCCCGATCCTATCTCAGGCTACATGCTAAAGAGGCTGCATGCAAAAGAGATCCAAATATTGTTGTGGCAACGAAAGTGATGGCGGCTTGAAACACCACGCGAGAACAACAAGGAAAATATATTTTTTCTGGTCAAGAAATTTGGTGGACAATGAAGGTAATTCTTCTGTCGTTTTACTAATCATTATACGTACTACATTTGTGAATATAATTGCTTAAATTTTTGTTGCCTCGAATTCATTTCGAATTAATAAGAAAAAAGTCAGAACGACGACCACCAAGTCTGACTGAGGAGTATGCCTATGGCCTGTGCACGCACAAGATAAAATCATAGGTTTGTTATGTGCACACCTGAAAAGCAGTGTGCGCGCATTGACGCTGGAGGCTTAAAATAAGTTGTCAGGTCACCTCACACCCTCTGGAACTCCGTAGATGCTGGCCAACGCCCATTAATACTTAAAATTTGTATTTTTGAAAATATTAATACTTTCCTGCTTTCACAACTTATTTTCTCAAATCGAGAAATTCAAATTGCTCAAATTGAGTCAATTGATCAATACTCTACTATAGACAGGCTAGAGTCCCTTTGCTATCTACTGCAACTCGCACTTTAGGGACAGTCCAAATTTTTATTTTATAACATGGCCAGTGGAAAAAATTATCTCACATTATATTGTGTCTCCAAATCAAACAACGCCATAGCACCCTGCTTATAAGGTCACCATCCAATTTTATGAATGAATGGAAATAAGTCAGCGTGACGAAAAAAGTGCACACTTGACTTGAATTGCATGTGCGCACACACATGTGTAAAGCCTCTGCACGCGCAAGATCTTGTCGGGAACGGACATGCTTCTCAGACTGGACGACCACCATCATCGATGATTATCACCCAAGCCGAGAGGAGACATCAATCATCCATCATCAGACTGCAAAGTTCAGACAGTGTCAGTAGATTACTATATATAGCGTTTGCGCGGAAAAGCCATTGTTCCAAAAGATTCCTTTTTTCAGCTAGACTATGCTGATTTCATGTTGTATTATATACATTACATACATACCCAAAACTTTGAGAAACTTTGCAGTCTGATTATAGATGATTGATGGCTCCTCTCGCCCCGGGTGATAATCATTGATGATGTGACAGTTTAAATAATCCAGTTACAACAGTTGTTCTTTTAGTATGATAAATTTTAAATTAGAATAATTGAGGGTTTTTTCAGAAAATTAAGCGACTCTATCTCTATAGCATGAGATGAAAATGTTTATTAAAATCCTTTTTCCTGATCATATTATCACCCTTACACTTCATGGGTACATAATAATTCATTTCAATTGTTTTACCAAATGTTTGTGCCAGCATGCCAAGGAAATTTCTTTGCCATACCAAAAATGTTTGGGGTTATTTAAGTACATGGAATGCACCCAGGCATATCACATCAGTTACTCTAAAATTATAATTTAAATGAACAGAGGCTGGTACCAGAAAATCTCAGGAGAACCAGAGTGTGTCACAAAAAATTTCCCCAGGAGAATTTGCTTATGAATAGTGTGCTTATGAATAGTGTGCTCAGATTTGCTGACTGAATTGCCAGATGAGGTGAAAGTGCTGAGTAAACAGTATTTGCATTTCCAGGGGGCCAGCCCTGTATATGGGCATGTATTGTTGAGCAACAAGCTGAACTTATCTAATGGTGTAGCTGTATTGTGTTTTGTTTAATGTCTAAATAGACATTAAATTATTGAATAATATTATTAAATCATTATTTTCTTAATTAATTCAGGGCACAAAAGGAGGAGGAAAGGGGAAGAAGAAAGGAAAGTCGCCAAAACTGACAAAAGCTGAAAAGGAAAGATTGAAGAAAGAGGAAGCTGAGAGAAAAATTCAAGAAGAAGGTGATTTGTTTATCGAGTATTATCTTGTGAAAAGTCTTGTTGCTTTACTTTTTTTCTTATTTCCCTCTTGAGGAACATCTCTTGAAACTTGTTATTGGTAGTAAACAAAACAAAGTTTTGATTTTCCATGGTAAACAGCAGCATTTTGAAACAGAAATTGAAAGTTACCATGTAAATATTTTATATTTAAACTTATTACTTATTACGTACTTATTACGTACAGTATAATGATATTTTAGTTTTCTACATCAACTAACAAGTGCTGTTTATTATTTGCTATTGTTTTATGGTGAGAGGGATGTTTAAAATAGACAATTAAAGGTTAATGTTATTATCATTTGGTTAATACGAAGAAGAAGCAAAGCTCCGAACAGAACAAGAAGCTAAGGATAGAGAAGAAAGAGAAAGGCAAGAAAAAGAGGAAAGGAGAAAATTAGAAGAACAAGTAATTACAAGTTTCTTTATTTTTTGGCTTGTATATATATCAGTAGAACAGAGGAAGATTTTGTAACAATTTTAGTGAAATTGATTGATTGTTTTTCTATATTTACTAAAGGAGCCGAAAAATACACAATTTATACATATTCTTTGCCACGTTTTCCTCCATGTAAAGAAAGCATTTTTCTTGCTGTATAATCCAGGAGAGAGCCAGGCATCAAGCTGAAATTGATGAACTGAATGAAAAAGTTAAAGAAAACAATGAAAACCTCATGAAATTGCACAAAGAGAGAAGAGCAAGAGAGAAGGTAGTCATTCATCTTTGTCTCATTTTTAACTGTAAGATTAAACATTTTTCAGATTTCAAGATTTTGTTTGTTAGATCACATTTATTGTTTCTTTGATGTTTAGATTTTTCAAAATTGCTTTCTCTTTTAAAGACTCTTAATGCTTTCATTCTCGAGGTTTCATGCATACTTACAGCCACATGTTTTACGTTTTACACTAAAAGTCATAATTGTCGGGGATTTTTCGTTTCCGTTCGGCCACGGTGGGAATAAAGCTATTTGTGACCAAATGTAAGTATTCACTCGGATATGTTAAGCAAAGATCAGCTATAAAACCAAATTGAATCTTTCTGTCTTATGTTCAATGACTCTATTTTCCCCAGTATTTTTCAGATTTTAACTCAATTTTCTTCAGACATGTCTTCCGATATTTTCACCAGATGAGTGACTGTGACCACGTTGTTTTAATACGAATGGTTGAAATTTCGAAAAGCTGGGTCTATTTATATTAACACCAAACACTTCATCACTGTGGTTTTGTGGTACTGTAAACTTGTTGCATATTTGTTCAATATTAAAAAATCTTTTATAATCGATTATAACGGCTGTAAAACTCTCCAAAAGCTTTTAGGCGTGCGATTAAAAGCACGCCTTGGCTCCGTTAGCCGTGTGTGGTGGCGTGCGCGTACGATCGCACGCCTCAAAAGAAAAGGCCTGTTCAATTCGTTCATATTATGTAGATTACATTTGTAGAGACAGATTTTAAAACTTGAACAGTTTTGATCATTTTAGTAGCTTATATCAAAACGTTTGAGGACTACCAATGTTTGGACGATTGTTACTTCTGTTTTAGTGGGAAAGATATATGCTTTGTGACGGAAGACCAGATCCAACTTCCAAGAAAGAGCTTAATACATATATGAACTTATGGAAGGATGAAACAGATTATAAAGAGTTTAAACATGTTCTTGGAGAGTGTGAACTAACATTGGAGGTTTTTATACTGCTTATTGCTACTTATTATTACCTATGTTCTTATTTTGTTGGTATGTGATATGTGATGTTTGTGTGTGATATTCATTGTGATATTCATCAAATTGTGGGTTCAATGAGTGAACCATATTATAACAACAATTATTTAAGGATTATCATGTTTTTAATTTCAAGAATGACTTCATTATTGAGAAGTTTTATTTCTTTGCCAGCAAAGCTATTGGAATGAAACGTTTGTATAGATTTGTTTAACTTATTAGTTGATTGGCGAGTTGAAGAAACATTTTGAAGAAGAAGATGACCTGAGTAACACTGAAATAGAATCACACAAAGAGGTACGAATACAGAGGAAAATGAAGATACTGTGTAATCACAGTCAATAAATGTAATTTCGTAAATGAAAGTTAAATAAGAATCCCTGCAGGCATTTTGATGACCAGTCAAGGGAAATTTTTCAAATAATATTTCGGGTTTCTAACATGACAAGCGATTTGCTATTCTGAAGAATATATTGGTTGTATCATATCAAATATTTTACACACCCAAAGCACTTCTAGATAGTTGTTTTAGCCTTTTATTGTGTCATGGATGTGTGTTATTTTGTTACTCTAGAAAATTTTGAGTATAGGACATTGCTTATTCGTAGAAAGTTATGGCGTTTAATATATTTTTGCCTGAAATGTGTTGATCAATTAATTTCATTTTTCAATCAACTTCAATTTAGATTCAATTAATCAAACAACAACAACTAAATCTTGATTTTCATTATTTTTAGTCAATTGATGAAATGTACACACTTATTGAATCTAAAATAGATGAGGCAACAATGTGGCTTCTGAAGAGTCCAGGGGATAATATAAACCAGGAAACCCAAAATTTACAATGTATTGTAGAGAGTGAAAATTTCAGAACTTGCATTTGGGGAAATACTGCAAAGAATCCACGGTATGTTATACTATCTTCATGACGATGCAAGCTTTTTAATGCAAATTTGTTTGAAGCAAGGTCGTTTAAAAATAATGGTAATAGTTTTTGATGTTATGAACTTTGTAGAGTTAAGGGTGGTTTAAAACAAGTTCATATATAAGGGAAGTGTCTTTGAAGAGAGAAGTTCACCAATCTCATTGATTAACCTGATGATAGTCTTGATAGTCAAACATGTTTGATTAAGGACATAAATTAGAACATAACTGCTTGACAGTAAACATTCTGGTTTTTATGCTATTGTTTATAATTTATATTATGTAGTTTATGCTGGTCATTCTTCACAATGCAATTATTATTTAATTTCTTCGCAGGGTCAAAAGCGTTGATTTTCCAAGTGAAGGTTTTATAATCGAGATTCCAAAAAGTCTTGTTCTTGCAAATGTGGCAGTAAGGTTACTTTTGAGAAGCTATGATACTATGTCATCGAGGTGCTCTACGTTTGTGCCGAAAAACAAACAAGTACTTGAAAGAGATATACAAATTCCTGCAGAGGCTGCAAACGAGGTCAAGAATCAAAAGGTGATTTAACTGCAAGCACAGGGAGTTAATTTAAATTTGATATATAGTTACATACAAGACCAGATAATAAAGAATTGATAATATGAGGATAGTGTAAAATATGATAATACTGGGGTAAAATATAATTTAAATCAAATTGTAGTAATTTTTGGCAAGGCCTTGTCACATGTGTAATAAGCTAATAGTTTTTTGGACAATTGCTGTATACAAAAAGAGACTTGATGTTTACATTAACTCTGGTTTGCTTTAGCTGTAAATGGAGCTTATTTTTACTGTGAACTTTCCAATTTCATAATTCTGCAAATGTATCTAATTGATTAATTTTTTATTTATAAATTTCAGAAACTCGAACCACAAGAAGAAACTCTCAAAACCCCAGAAACGGGTCATTTGGACAAAAATCTAGCAAGACAGAAGTCTGGAAGCAGAAAGGGCAAGAAAAGTGCAAGTGTTCGTGTAGCAAGTGCGAAAGAAATTCCTGCTGCAGAGAAGAAGGAAGAAGAATCTGACAAAGGAGGTGTAACAGCTTAAACCATACTTTATATGCATACTCGGCATAAACATGATATTAACATAGTATTTATTGCTGTATATACCTAGAGTTCTGCAATAGACCTATCTTTTTCAAGATTAAAAATGTTATATTCTTTTAATTTTTTAGAAGGGGTTGAACAAGATGACAAGCGTACTGAATCAGAATTAAAGGCATTTGAAGAGGATGATGATCTTTTAGATGAAGATGTTGTTGATTTGCGATCTTTTTCTCCAATGGGACCTACCATTTTCATTGAGTTGCTAGAGCTACCACCACAGCAACAGCAAATTGATCATTGGCTTATTCAACAAGGTGAGTATATTATCCCAAACTAATCAAAACATTTAGTTACACTTTAAAATGAATAGGCTATATTCTGTTGGTTTTATTCTCATTTCACAATTAAGGGTTATTCTTCACAGTAAATTCGTATACTGTTGCATGTTGAACATATTCTATTGATTTCTCTTTAACAATTTGATAACATGAGGGTGACTTGATTTAAATATGCTGATTGCATCATACATAATGCATTATACTTGGTGTCTATTCTATTATCTCTAGGTATGTTATATGCTTCTAATAATTTTTTTTAGTTGTATCTTCTAATTTGAAAAGGCTAAATTATACAAATGGCGCTAACCCAACATCAGCATCTCTGTCAAAGTCACTGACAGACTCCCAATACATAGAACAAGATGGTCGTCGAACAGGGTCAGCAAAGAGTAGTTCTTCTGCTCCAGGAACACCAAATGTTGGAAGTCAGAAGCCTATAGCTATAACGCTAAGGTATTCATTGTTTTTATTTTTATTGTCTGTTGCAACGTGATGTCACATTAAACAACATTACCTGTCAATTGTTTATGGTTTCTTTTATTCAAAAATGTCACCAGTCTGATAATGATCAGTGTTGTTTGTTTTTATTGTGTTGCAACTATTGTCATAATTATGCAATATTTTGATGATTTTCTGAAATTATTTTTCAAGGGTACCGAATAGTGTTATATTTTTTGAAGAACCGCAACTAGCCCGATGGGATGAATTTTGTTGTCATTGGAAACTTGATGGCTTCATTGATGTGCTGTACGATGAAGGTAAATACATTGTGATGCTGAGTATAATGGATGGTATAATGGAGTTTTATATCATACGATGCTGTTCTCATAATGATGATTCTTTTACATTTCCACACAATTAAAAGCATCGAATCCTCAACCGTATACCAATAGTAAACTAAGAAGCATTAAACAAGAAGCTCTTCAATTAATAACCAACAACTGTTTTGATCTACGTACACAAACAAAGCACAACAGAATAATACCAATTCCAATATTAGATACATATCACATGAGTTTTATTTGCAAAACATTTTTATGATAAACACCCATGATAAATACGCATGATCACCGGAATTAAAGGGTTAAGATTACTCTATTATATTAAGTATTAGTAAACAATCATTTTTGTTTTAATTCTAGAAAGCAAAACGATTTCCTTCAAAACTGCACACTTCGGGCCAATTGCAATTATGCAGGTGAGAATAAATGTTTTTTTGTATAAGAATTTTGATAAATTTTAATTTTGCAAGTTTGGTCAGCAAGATTATGACAAATAAGATGCTGGCATTGCTGAGTTATTTATGTTCTTGCTTAGAATTATTCTTTGAAATTTATTTGTTCACAATTACATTTACATTTCTAAATAATTAATATCTTTTCATAATTTTATTTGATAACATTTAGGATTTGTACTTGAATATGCCATTTCAATCTTGGGAAATGAGACCAATTGCCTCAAATCACTGTGTTTTTACTGTGATTGCTGCAAATGTGGATGTTGAAATTGAAATAAAGGTATAAATTTGTTTTTCAATGTTTATTGATGTTGGTAAAATCTATTGTTTCACGAGAATTTAAATATTTTTGAAAAAGAAAACAGAAATAGTTTTAATGCCCAAAATTATAACGTTGTTTGAATAACAGGCTTCATTTATTTTGTAAAAATTATACTTATTCATTCTGCACAATAACCTTAATTTATTTGAGCAAAATGCTTTAAAGCAATGCTCAGTATCAGCGTTAAATCTTAGATTTCATAATCATTTTATTTCTGTATCTTTTACAGGATTCAAAATGTTGTTTAAGAAAACCAAATGACAAAGAAGAGGTCGATGGCTTACTTGGAAAATGGATGAGTCCGAACAAACTAATACAGGTATTGATTGGAGGTTTCTTATTTTGCCTTTCATCTAATCAAGTTATTAGTTCATAAAATTATAACACATACTCTACAAAATCATACAATTATAATACCCAGAAAGGTCATTAACAATTAATCTCTTCAACACTTTAGAAAGTAGATTCAACATGTTCGTATATTCTATTTGTTTTTAGAGAACGAAAGCTGCTGGAATCAATGTATTTCCGTCAGAAGATGGATCAAAATATGTCAGCATATGTAAAAAGGTATTTTTCGTTAATGGTTGCCGTTCGCTATTTTTAGATTACCTTCGAGGCCTTCTTGAAAATATGTTACCATGATCTTTTAGTTTCTATTAAATTCATACCAATGGTGGTTGCTGTTTTTTTTTAATTCGTTACCGATACATGCATAAACAATTGTCAAATGATACCACTTTTAGGGCGTATTCTTTTGGTAATCTGAAACCTTCTGAAAACGGTAGACTTCGTAGAAAAATGTACATTTCCAAAGGAACACACATTCTGAAAACGGTAGAGATTTGATTCTGAAAACGGTAGACTTTCGAGAGAAAAATTTCCCAAAGAAAC
>JAYJMH010063792.1:0-11904 GCA_036873815.1 Phacellophora camtschatica | reverse complement strand
AAGCACCATGTGTAACAATACTATATTTTGTTATATCAAATCCAGTGCATTTCATATAATCAAGCTTCTGCTGTCATAAACGTTGGACCTTCCCAAAATATTTTGAGCTTTTCAAGCAACTAAATCATACAAACAATTTCGTCAGAATATTTGAGACCGGTAAAACCTGGGGTCATGGGCACAGTACCCGTGTGGCCAATCGGTAATGCGGTATTGTCTATAGTCCATTCTTATTTTTCTTATATGGACTATATATTCTATGTAATTTAAAATATTCATTGTAATATTGTGTTAGGAAATGAGGCCTCTTGTAGAACAGTCTTTTGACTGAAGTGTTACCTTTGAAAAATGAAATGAAATGAAACACTATCAACTGCACATGTCGAGTTTGTAGATGTAAGTGTATTACCACATAACGAGAATAGTGCAAGAGATAAAAATAATATAAATAACCATAATTATAATCATAGGTAGTTATTATAAATTCTACCACATTGCTCTTTACCTTTTTTGCATTGCTGCGCTTTTATTTATCTTAAGGATGTTTACAAAAGTTCAATTTGCAAATTTCTTACATATGGGAGATGAAATCTTCAAGTCTGCGAGGTCTTTTCTGTTCATCATCCATTAACATAATTGTAGTTGGTACTAACGTATATATAGACTTGGTACCGTTACCATTTCTCTTGGTAACTGGTTTAACCATTTCTGCAAAATATTATACCAGGCACCACCAATATGGTACCATTAACCTATCACCCCCTCTATGTCTCTGGTACTGGACGATTTTATGCAGCATTGTCTTGAAACTTAGGACCTTCCCTAAAACTACTTACAAATATGCATGAAATTGTTTCGCACACAGTGCCATCAGAATCCTATTGTTCTGAGAAAATTAACTGGTACATCAGTAATTCCCTCTGCCAAAGAGAGAATCATGTAGCTGAACACCCACAAACACCATAATGGAAACAAGGTATTTCAATCTTTTAATGCTATCCTTGCCATTCTAGTTTAAGGGTTCGTGATTTTAAACTTATTGGGAATTTCATATTTTGATTATGATTTAATTTTAACATTCATGTATTACATTTTATCGTTTAATTTAGATTTTAGATTGTAAACTTTAAGTTAGTATTGCGTTATTTTTCTTACTTATTTACTTGCAACGAGTTATTATTTGATTTCAATTTAGAGGTGAAAATAGTTTATTTACATCTGAAAATGATTGGCCTATCTGAAATCCAGAGCTTGAGATAAAAAGTTCAAGAAAAATATTGATTTCCTTCTGTTCTTTTCAAAATTGTTACTGATTAAATTTTCATCTTCATTTTTGCATTTATTCTTTCTTATTTTGGAGGCTCTGGGTTCCAGGGTACTGGGTGTCCCAAAAAAATGGCTACGGGTTTGGTTTAGTCTAAGGATGAAAATATTACCTCAAATGCTACAAAATGTTTTGATGTTACCCGTTGATTGTTAACTTAATCAACAATGCCTTGTTTGACATTTTTGGTGACTTGTAACTTGAGATATTAATTTTATAAGTTTAAATTGTGCGTCACCCTCAAACAAGAGCTTTTCCAGAATGGCCTAAAGGAAAGTATTTCACAACGCGTTCTCGGCTCTTTTGAGTACTCACCACTACGCAGCTACGAATTCAAGAATCCACTCGAACACAGCAGCGAGAAAGCAACAAACACAGCTGTGTGAAGGTAGGAAATAAGATTGTTTCGTATTCAAGGTTAATTAAAACCGTTTTTCATCATTCATTAAATATTTATTTGGCTTTGTTTTAAGTCATTTTCAATAGATTTTGTTTGATTTTCAGTATTTTCACGAAGGAAGGAGGACGACCTGGAACCCAGCAATGCGAGCCTAGGCCTAGCCTAATAAAAAAGATTGAGCCAGACGTGTTGTATACGATGTTTTGGTGGCGAATATCGACTTTTAGGATAGGCTAAGTGTTACAAATTTTCATAAAGCAAGATATTGGATCATGCTAAAACGGCTTTTTGAGAAGGCATGACCTGGTGAAAGAGAAGGCCACATATTTTAGGTAGGTGATAAACATTTTTCCTGGTAGTGTAGCTTCTAGTGGATAGTAGAGTGGTCTTGCCCCTGCATGGATCAACACGCACCCAGAATGAATCACTTAATTGTTTCGTTTACAATAATTTACGGCCCCATTCCTCAAATCCCTACAGATGTCAATGAAACAACAGTTCTGGCTAGAAGCAATTTTCTGGTTACTTTTTTGTGGGCCCAGCCTTTAATTTTTTGAAACATTTTACCCATTGTTTGTTCAAAAATTCCCTTACTTGAAATTGAAATATTTGTTGAGAACTAGGTGATTTATTCAGGCAGCCTCTCTAGATTTATCCCCATGTACGCCTATAAATATGTTGTGTTACAAAGTAGTATCTTTAGTATTGAGTAGTGTTTTTTGCATACAGATCAAAAATAGAGTGCTGCTGTTCAGAGAGGTTTTGGTCGGGTACAAGAATCCAAGTTTTATTTTAGTAGCTAAGAAAGGGGACATTGCTGGGATGATATTGCAACCCACTTAAACAATACCCACCAGCCTAAATTTTGGCTAGACCAAAGAGCAGTGAGAGAACGATATAAAAAAATTAAAAAGCTGTTTGAAAAGAGAATGGTAAAGGAAGAAAGAGTTAGATTCATGAGTGACCTAGGTTTAATTTTTAAAGCTCAAGTTTGCCTCTTACTGCAAACCAGAGCTTTCAATTTTTGCTTTAGCCCTTGATGCACTATGTTGTGAGACTTTTAGAAGTATGATGTTAAATGTTTGGTCCTTTGGAACATTTTTAAATGATAATGCCATAACGTTTTCTAAATCAAAATTGCTCTTCCACTTACAGTAAATTTTTGGTTAAAATGTTGAAAAACTTCTAGAAGCAAGAATGTAAACCTCTGGTTTGGGTTTGAAAGCTAATTTGCACTTTCAAAATTGATATTTCAACTTTGGATGCACGAACATCTACCAAACAAAGTGTCTATTTTCAAGTTAATTACCAGTGTAACAGTATTTGATCAAGTCTGTTGAATTTTTTGGAGCATTCTGTACATTTTTACTAAAGTGCATTGGGCGAAAAATTTAAAATAGAAAAGGGTTTTTGTTTGTAGTAGTTTATTTCATGATATCATGTTCATGATGGATTTTAATTTGAAAAAATTATGTTCATAAAGAAAACTGTTACTAATTTATTCATTGTGTTGTTTTTAAGAATGTTATGAAAACTCTACATTTTGTAAAAAAAATTATTGTAAGTTATTTGAAAAATTTTATTTAAATATTATTACATAGTTTTATGTTTGTTGTTTTTTTTTGCAAATATGGATTATTTTTGCAATTATTCTCATAATCTTAAATGGTCCATATGAGTCCACATGATATTTACATTGGCAATGTTGAATGCAAAGAAGTGTCTTTAAAAACACTGTATTTTGCTAACTGTGTGCAGATAACGTTTCTTGTTAGCGTTCGTAGTCAAATCGTAAGCTCCCTAATGTTGAGCCAAGCGCACTGAAGACATATTAATCTTCAGAAAGAAAACACATTAAATAATTTTTAAAGCTGGTTTCAAACAAGATTAACAGAAGACCATACTACTCCTTGGATAGGCTATAATGAGAAAATCGAATTTCTTTAACAACAATATTCTTGAAAAAATAAGCATCGCCATTAACTGTTGTTACGTTTCACAAATAAATAACCATCTTTACATGTGCTTTCATACCGTCTTTTAAACATACTTTCATACTAAGACACGATCGCATTTTAAAGAAAATCTATCATTACATTTCACATCGCATTATCGTTCAGCCTCATAAATTACCGCACGTGAGAATAACACTTACATGATTTCGATCCATGAATTGTTTGTATAGAATATACGGATAAAGGATGTTTCTATGATATTTCTAATTCTTTATTTCTATACATATTTGGACGTAATGTATTTGGCTCTACATTTAATTTCCAGCCAAAGCATTGTCATACAAATTAAACAATATGATTGTAGCTTAACTACAAGAAGTGAAGTTAAAATTTAAAAATGAAGAAAACTAATTGCGAAACAATAGTCTGAGAAACAATCAAATGGCAAAAGCTAGTATAAGAAAATGTTATTATTTGACGAAGATTTCAATTTAAGAAAACTTTTATAACAAAATTAATGAATAACATTGAGAAGAACGTAAGGCCCTGTTCACACGGGAACGCAATCGTTCCATCCCGTTCCGTTCCAAAAAAAGTCCAAAAAACAGAACAATGCTAAATTTGCAATGAACCTATGCGGTCAACGTGGCTCAGGAAACAAAGAAAACTGATTTCGCTCAGCAATCTTATATTTAAACACACAAGAAAGATATGTTGTTCAGTCTGATTCAAAGAAAAATCGCTTTCCCACGCTCCTTCGAGGATGTTTTGGGGCATTTGTTTTACGAGCAGAGGGAGAATCCATTTTGATATTGGTTAAGTCCCAGGAACAAGAAATTATCCACAGAAAGAAATTATTCTCAAAAATAAATATATAAAATAATTTATTAGGGACATTCGAATTAAGATCTGTTTGTTCATCTTGGTGGGAAAATAATGGAACGATTGCGTTCATACAAACTAAAATCGATATGCAATCGTACCATTCCGTGTGAACAGGCTACTTTTCCGTTCCAGAAACTGTTACAGAGACGGAACGGAACGATTGTGTTCCCGTGTGAACGGGGCCTACATTATCTAAAAGGAATTTGATCAACATACATGCAACTTTCCTCTGTCGTTGAAGTAATTTTGACTTCGTCGCTGGTTTACAAAAACTTTCATAACGTAATAAATGTATGACATTGAGAAGATCGTAAATTATCTAATAGGAATTTGATCAGCATACATGCAACTTTCCCCTGTCGTTGAAGTAATTTTGACTTCGTCGCTGGTTTACAAAAACTTTTATAACGTAATAAATGTATGACATCGAGAAGATCGTAAATTATCTAAAAGGAATTTGATTAACATTCATGCAACTTTCCTCCGTGATGGAAGTACTTTTGACTT
Source organism: Phacellophora camtschatica (assembly GCA_036873815.1). Lineage (NCBI taxonomy): Eukaryota > Metazoa > Cnidaria > Scyphozoa > Semaeostomeae > Ulmaridae > Phacellophora > Phacellophora camtschatica. The sequence continues at coordinate 6,833 of JAYJMH010063792.1, read as the reverse complement.
CGTCGCTGGTCTACAAAAACTTTCAAAACGTAATAAATGTATGACATTGAGAAGAACGTAAATTATCTAAAAGGCATCTGATCAACATACATGTAACTTTCCTCTGTCGTTGAAGTACTTTTGACTTCTTCACTGGTTGCATTGAACTTCAGACTACGGTTAAAGAAACATTAGTTCAACTTCGATGGGGTAGGTGCACAAGCCCAGTATCCAAAAGAAAAACGATGTATTTTTGTGACTGATTAAATTTAACTAAACAATAATGGATTATTTTCAACTCACAGCGTAAAGATAATTACAATCACTGTCAAAGGTATGAGCGACAAGAGAGCATCGATTAATGTAATCTTAAGCCATACTCCTTTCCCATATTCGAAACCGAAAATTTTTTTGAAAATCAATAGATTTAGGGCAGTGCTTTTGCAGAGCGCTGCTTTTTTAAATTTCACGCAGACCGCGACAATAAACAAGAAAATGAAAGGGACCATTCAGGGTACTCACGGCCCATTCGGTCTCAAATGAAACAAAGAATAAATAAGATGGCAAGGGTCTCGGCAAATCAGTTCCATAATTTGTAGTTGGGCTGGGGCAAAAGAGGGAATACGGTATCTGTTGGAGTAAACGCCGCCTACCATTAAACGCTTCCGTAGAAGTTGGAAAATAATACTGACGCCCCCTCTACTAAACTATTTTAAAAGCTCCCTGGAGATTAAAACAATAAATAAAAGCCTGTGCGTTTACTGTAAGTAGTAAGGCATGTGGTAAAACAATATCATTGAAATATACGTGTCAATATGGGGAATAGCTAGCCATTGTTGCAAATAGCCAGACTTAAACATATTAAAGTTTCGATAAGATTAATGCAAGATCATATAAAAAACCAAGTTATGTCTATTCGTGATAAAAAAAAATAGAAAATAAAAGATATACGTTATTTTTATAAAAAAAACCGTTCATAAGAAACCTAGTCCCGGATCAGCAGTAATTTGAATCATATTTTTAAGCTAGAAAATAGCAAGGCAAAAATTATTGCAGCTTTTAGCACAAAATGTTTTTCAAAAGTAAGGTAATTTAAATTTTGACTGAAACGTCTGGTACTCAGGAAACTTTTCGTGGGAAGTTGCCAACAATCAGAAAATAAAATGTAAGAATACAATAACGTCCCACATATAGAAAACCGCTTTTTAAATACATGAAAATGTTTCAAAAAGAAAGAAATTTTGGTAAACTCATTTTGGTAAATTCAGGTTTGTTACATGTGCGACGTTACATTTCTTGCATTCCGTTGTTTTACTTAAAAAATTATATGAAAAAAATATACGCCAAATATATTGTCTGGAAGTTGTTAAGCACATTATGTAATCAAGCAAATCAAGCACGTCATCAAATCAACCTCTGTGGCCACTTCGACGACATTTTTAAAGACAACAATCACTAATTATCCCATTGAACTGCAGTTACTAATTACCTCAAAAATGTCATCTTTTTAAAATATTTCTACGGATGTTATCTGTTGTCGCGAAAACATCTTCCCATATCTTTAAACGATTATTCTTTTAACGATGACACATATGGTTATCTAATTTGCATGAGAATGCATTTCTGCGCGCAACTTATTATAAGGACTTTGTATGCAGTTTTTGTGACATTTCAAAATTTGCACTACCTGATAGTACAAGAATTTTTTGTGTGGAAAATGGAACAATACACTGTCGGGCTATAGTATAGACTGCACTGCGTATGCGCCGCGAGTCAATAAGAAAAACCATAATGTTGCAGCTCAAAAACAAAGAACATCGTCGTGTTGTTCAGAGGTTGAGGAACATCTGCATGTGCTTTGGAACAGGTTTCCAGCACGGACAGAAGATTGTGAGCGCTGAAACCATAAAACAACATCGAAGCTTGACTGAGTGGGGAGACTGGGCCTATTTTTCAGATTATTGCGAGCTCCGGCTTAATTAATTAAATTTAATTTTATATTATTTATCCATGATAGCCCATTCAGTTTACATTTTTTTCATTAGAGCCATGTTAAAAATCCTACTTACATTTAAAGTTAAAATAAATAATTAATCAATACAAAGCAAATTTAATGTCAATTTACAACAAAAGTTTTAAAATGAATAGTAAAAATACTGAAATAATAAAAATAAAATATAAGAAAAAAGAACCAGAAGAGTCATCAGCATTCAATTTTTGATTTGAAGGATGCGAGTGAAACTGATTGCTTTTCCAGAATTGATAAAGAGTTCCACAATTTAGTGCCATTATAGGAAAAAGACAGTTGACTAAATTCTGTTCTCATCCTAGGCAATTTCACCATCATTGTCGTTCATCTGTCGACGTGTTTCTTAAGTTTCTCAAACTTCCTCAGAAAGTTTCTTGAAAAGTACCTTCAAATAGTCGAGAGCAAGATTATTGAGGGATTTGAAGATCATTGCTGATGATTACAATTCAATCAAGTTTCTAACACTTGGCCATTACGATTTAAGAAATAAGGGCACTGACGGGTAGTCGTAAGAGGTATTTGTTAAAATTCTGGTAGTTTTTTTTTCAAAGTTCTGAAGTTGATTAAAATAACCTTCGCCGCAGCATCCCCAAACAGAACAACTGTAGTATCTGAAATGCGGTTCAACTATACCTTGTTTAACTATAAATCTTGTCTAAAGTGTCGCTATTTGTGAATCTTTTGGCATACTTAAGCAGACCGACTGCGCAGGCAATTTATTTTGAAACTGATTTTATTTTACCTTTCCGATTAAATTTGTCAACGATTAGTTAATCCAAGAATTTACATTTTTCAATGGATTCAATAGCGTTTCCATTAATTCAATAAAATTGTTGCCTGCTTTGTTGGTCAGGATTTTCATTTTCTTGATTTTTTGTCGCGAGCCAATAATCATAGCTCGTGTTTTTATAAAATTCATTGATAATTTGTTACCTTTAAGTCAATTATCAGGCTGACCGAGTTCCTCATTTAAGTGATTCCAAGGAGCTAGAGGGATACGATATGCTGGTATCATCAGCGAACATAGGACATGAGCACCATTTAGACACAGTGGATGATCGTTTATAGAAGTCAAAAAGAATAAAGGTACACAACATGTTACTTTTTGAACATTAACTGATTGGTTATCAATCTTGCAGAATTTCATTCTGTTTTTTAAATAATATTTAAACTCAATTATGAGAGATACAATATTGCTCGATTGATTAACTTCGAAATTAAGATCGTCAGAGCATATTTCAATTTTGTCACAATTGATTACAGCCAAATCACTAAGAAATTTTGTTTCGTCAAAGTTTTCCATTTTTGCGTTGTTATATATTTTTGAATTTTGTTTACTCCCCCGTTAGTTTTTCTGATGCAATAAACCAGATTTCTGGTGCACCTCTCCGAGTAATTCCGCCCAATTTATTTCTCCTCTGCCAACTTGCATTTAAAGTGAGTATGATCAAACAGACTGATATTATGTAATACACTTTTCTGTCATAAAATGGCTCATAGAACGACATGGGAATCCCCTGGTAATAACCCAGCTAGAAATCAGATCGATTACATCCTCGTAAAACAGAACGCTCGAAAACTAGTAAAAAACTGCCGATCTTACAATGGCACGACAACATATACTGACCATCGAATAGTAATATGTGATATAGAACTCAAATGGTACAAAATGTTTCAGAAAAAGAAAATCAAATCAAATAAGTTTGATATGCAAAAACTGAAAAACGAAACGATCAGACAAAAGTACACAGAAAGTGTGAAAGAAAAGCTAAATGATGAAGCCGAGCAGATAAGCGCGCAAGAGCAATGGAACATCATAAAAGATGCATGCGTAACGTCCGCCGAGACACATTTGAGAAAAGAAAGGCCTAAAGAAAAATTTACCTCAATAGATCTTTGTCTATCTTTGTTTATCTTTGTTTATCTTTGTTTATCTTTATTTATCTTTATTTATCTTTGTTTATCTTTGTTTATCTTTGTTTATCTCTGTTTATCCTTATATATTTTTTTTTCTTTGTTTATCTTTGTTTATCTTTGTATATCTTTGTTTATCTTTATATATATTTATTTTTTACGTTTAAATGGTCTATCAATTATGATAATAACAATAGTTATTATAATTCTGATAATAATTAGAAAATTTTAAAATATTTAGCAATGTGTTTATTCATTTCATATTTTTGTTATTTTTTGTGTTTAAAAAGAATAATTATTCTAATAGCAATAACATTACCAATAACAACTTTCGTAGACTCATTTTCATATTCTATTGGCGATGAGGTAGGTCACCACCAAGTTGAAATTCCTAGATGCCCCTGAAAATTATAATGGGACAGTTATTTTAACCATAGTAAAATTTTAGCCTGTTTACACTTAAAAGGTTCTTATTCCCGTATTAGGGGGGTTTAGCTCAAAAAAAAAGCCGGTACGAGTACGGCCTGGAAAACAAATAATAAAAAAAGTTTTTTAAAAGATTTGAAATAAAAATAATGAGCTTGTGATAAATGTCGTGGGACATCAGTGCTTTTCAAATCTGCAACATGAAAGTGACTATTTCTCATCGTTTTTTTTGGAAAAACATGTTGAAGACTCTGAGAAGAAGAGGAAATTGGCTTGATTATAGTGAAAACGAAAAGGCCTAATCTACGAAGAACCTTTGACATTTTGAAAAAGAATATAAGATTTATATTGTAGATAAAGCTATGTTTTGCTAAATCCCCTTTTAGGGTGCATTTTCTAATCTTGTACTCGCACTTAAACTAGTTCTAAATCTAAACATCTGTATTCTTATTCCAAACTGGATTCGTTTACAATTGACAATACCCAATGAATTCGCAGCATTAATGTGTACGTGTATGTAATGTTATTGGCTAATTTTAAGATGTAAACAAACTGAGATACGCGGTTATTTTAGGATTTTGGGTAGTACTGAGGTTGCTCAATTTTCAGTCAAAATTTGGAACTCAATTTGCTTGAATGATGCATTTGCCACAATGCCCTACTACGAAAGCAGAAGAGCTCACTCAAATTGCAATTTATTAAAAATTGTTTCCTTTGTATCCTGTAAGTTGCTTACTTCTATCTTATATCAGAAGTAAAGTTGCTCAATTTTAAGTCGAAATTTGGAACTCAATTTGCTTGAATGATTCATTTGCCACAATGCCCTACTACGAAAGCATAAGAGCTCACTCAAATTACAATTTATTAAAAATTGTTTCCTTTGTATCCTATAAGTTGCTTACTTCTATCTTATATCAGAAGTTAGGTTGCTTAATTTTTAGACGAACTTCAGTGCTGTTGATAACAGCACTTATAATGCAACAGCAACAATTCACCTGTATTGAGAGAGGTGGGGGGGGGGGGGGTAAATGCAAGCTGACTACAATTTGAGAACTAGTTAATTGGAACTAATTCTGTTTTTAGAAGATTTATATTCCTCTATAGTAAATTGTTTTTTAACATTTATCACAGTAGTAGTTTGTCTGGCGACACTTTTTAACTGAAATATTTTTTTCACCAAGGAATTAGACATAATTTACAAGATACCTCACTGTGTCCCGATATCAGCTCACCACAAATGGAACTTTGATGATCTTCTTGAAAAGATGTGGGAATACCTCAAGCTTGTGCGAATGTAAGCAGTTTCTTTTCGTGTTTAATTTGTATACCGAGTGAACCTGAGACTACGTTCACACGATGCCGGCACAAGTTGAAAACGGAACAAAATGTAACGGATTGGCCTCCCGTTGATATGAAAGGGGCATAAAATTGTGCCGGTACAATTTGAAAGCAGCACATTTTGAAAACGGAACTCTAGCCGGGACAATTTGAAAACGGCACATTTTGAAAATACTCTGGCCGGCACAATTTGAAGACGGCGTCGTGTGAACACTCGAAACCGATGAAGACGAGAAATTTTAATCGGCAGATGGATTCTTGAGGTTTTGGTTGGGTCACATTTTGTGTCGTTTGCAAATTCTGTCGGTATCGTGTGAACGCAAGCAAAAATTTTAATAGCGTCATATTTTGTTCCGTTATCAACGGCATCGTTTGAACGTAGTCTAAAAGGGTTAATATTTAAATTGCGAGTATTTAAATTGGAGATAACTTATTCTGATTGCGAAACATTTTCAGTATTTAATTTACTGGTTTTTTTCAAAGTTTTCGGCTTTTTCGATAGCTTTCCAGCTGAGAGGTTTCTGCATTTTTGCTAATAACTCGCAGACTAAATGACCCATTTTCATCAAACAATTTGTTGTAGCCAGTTTCACATCTTATCTACACACTAGTGATCATATTTGAAGGCAAACAGTTTGCATCGAAAATATACTACGTACAAACTAGTCATATCAAGAACTACTTTGTCTATTTACTGTCAATATCGGTAGGCAGTTTTTCGCCCGCCAAGTTCCCTTCCAAGTTAGATCAGCCAATCAGAATTGAGGTGACGTAATTGTCAATTGACAAGTAAGAGTTGCTCATTAAAATATTCGCAAACGTCACAACATTTTTTTATTCACTCGATATGAAAGTTTAGTTCATTTTTAGCATGTTGTAGCCCCTCCTGACCACTTTTTTGTCGCATTAATAAAACTGAAAGAAATAAAATAGAGTGATATCTAAAGTAGAGGCGAATTTTGTAACAATAGTGAAATTGACACACTGGCTTCAAAGCGATTATTCCTCGAGAACAAAGCGAAACTCTCTCAACTGGAAAATGAAAGCATAAGTAAGTAAGTATAATTTTTCCACTAAATTTACAGGAGTTTAAAAATTGCAATATAATATTTACAATTTAAATCTACAATAAAAATATTTACAAAAT
>JAYJMH010063781.1:0-11905 GCA_036873815.1 Phacellophora camtschatica | reverse complement strand
ACGTTTTTGAAAGTCCAACCACCTGTGGGAATAGGGAGTTTACATTTAATGGAAAGATTCCATGCAACAATTCACAAAAGGGAAGTTGAATCGTTTCTCCGTCAATCCTTTCAGAATATAAACTCCCTATTCCCACAGGTGTTTGAAACCTGTATAAAACTTTCCAGTTACATCTTGGCATAAACTTCTGTTTCGTTAGCCAATATGTAACTAGTCGTGTGCACCTTCAATATATAACCCATTTCTGGTGGAAGATTCATTTTATTTGAGAAGACAAAACTCTCGTTGCCAATTATGCAAAATTTGTCCGAAACGTTTCAGTGCGGAAGTTTTCGATGTTAATGTATGTTCTTGGTAAAATTGTGTGTGTATTGGGATGGGATCTGGCTTTTTGTGAGTATTTAATTGATTATAACTATTATTTTATTAATTTTTGTTTTTAAATTTTTGTTTAAAGCACGTAAAATGAATGACATATGTAAATCTAATAAATGCTGAACGACATCTGTAATTGGTGCTTTTTTAACAGTTTTCGGCAAGCAAAGTGGATCTTCTGGTTTGCAAGTGTGCGCGCATCATTTCAGTTTTTCAAGCGTGGACCCCTTTTTATTTCAAATTTTCCGCGTAGATTATTATTTAATGCAGAATGAAGCTATCATTCCTCTTTACAAAACAATTTCCACGGACAGAACAGATAGCATAACAGAACCGGAAATGGCACAAACACAATTTATATGAAATTTCTCTTTGTTTAGTTTTTTATCCTGAAAATAAAAATTAAAAAGTCCTTGTGTATTCAAATAGTTCTCACATGCACAAACCAGAAGATCAACTTTACTTTGCCTTATAAGCGCTTTTATTCATGTAACACATTTTGAACTTGCAACTTTTCAGGTTTACTGCAAGAGTTCAGATGCTGAGAGGTGCCTGATGAGTGCTGAATCACAAATGGCAGGATTATACCCTCCGAAAGGTTGGCAGGTATGGTTTTTATTGTTATTTTTTCAGTTTGAATAGCCGTTTTTCTGGATAATGTTTGGAGTTTATCAGAAAATTACTGCATCACGCTCTTTTCTTGATTTGCAGGTTTGGAACAAAATTATTTCTTGGCAACCTATTCCAGTTCACACTGTTCCGGGTGACAAGGACCCTGTAAGTAAATTTTGAAACTGCATTAGAAGAAAAGACTATTTTTACAATTATACACTCGCATTCAAAAGTATTGCATCACTTTCATAAAAATTGCGGCCAAAAATTTCAGGATTATCTGTTATCAAGATTTATGTAACAAAAACAAGGCACACGAGAGTGTCGCACTACAGAAGTTTTATCGTTAAAATTTTTAAATTTCATCCATGTTCTATTGAAGTTTAAAAGTTAGCTAAAGTCTTTTCATTGAAAAGATTGTATAAACGTCCAGGCACCAACATGAAGAAGATCTTTCACAAGGTCGTTTAGGACAAAACTTTCTGTGAATAAATGCTACCCAAAGAAAATAAAAAGAATTTAAGAACTTAAGTTTGTCATTGGTGAGAATGCGCACTACACGACGATACGAAGTTCGAAACACTATATAATGTTTTAACCCGTAATTCATGGAATCTCGTTTACTCTGAAGAAACTTAAAGGTTAGGTTGAAATACGAGTGTTTCGCCTATTTTTGATGTCGTTGTCTTGTGGTGTTTCTACTCAATATTATTATAACTACATCGTCACAAGTATGTTACAGTTCCGGCGTACAGTTTCTTCTTCGTTATTATAATTTATGACCATAGTTTATATATTATTTTTAGTATCTTCGGCCTTGGGATGCCAATTGCCCACGGTTGCATGAGTTGCAAGCTGCTAAAAAGAAGACGAAAGAATACACGGACATGGCTAAAGCTAATGAGGTAACGTTATGAGTACTATACAGGGAGTGTCTAAGAAAAAGTTTTCCTCATTTAAATGATTGCACTGAAATCTGGTACAATCGTATTTCTTAATTCATAACTTAAAGTTTAGTACAATCCCTGCGAATATCTTTCCGAAACTGTATGAGAGTTATTGGCGGCAAACTAGCACAAAACCACTGAACATTGGCAAGATTTTGTTTGCCATTTTGATTCTCACTGACACCTTTGTGAACATTATAAGAATTTGTGTTCAAATTCTGCAAACCGTAATACAATATCGAAACGAAGACAAATTTCCGTGCCCTATTGTAGTACGTTTAACTGTAATATTCTCTCACACAGTTAAAACTGCAAACCCTTTGAAAAAATGTTCATCAATAAGAACTGAACAAACCAATTCACTGGTCAAGCATGTACAATTTTAATTCAGAATGTTCCCAGAAACATGACTTTTCTTTTTGAAAGCATCATACTGGCACTTATGAATCAATCGTGCCTTTCCAGAAGAAAAGAAATTTGTTTTGACATTCAATTACTTCGTATAATTTTTAACTTTTAAAATATATACCAAATGAATGTGAAAATGTTAGCGAGAGTCATGACACTGAAGACTTCTCTTTCGTTTCAACTTGAAACTGAATCTGAAACTGATTGAAACAAAATTGCCAGAAAAAGTTTATTTTAGCTTCTGCTTGTTTTACGCAAATAACTTGGTAAGTTTCAAACGGGTTTTGTAGGGGTACCACACATCGTTGTGTCGTCTCTCATTTGTTTTGGTAAAACGGGTAATATTTTTTTAGAAAGTGGAACCTTTATAATTGTGTACAGTTGAACCTCTATAAAACGGACACATGTGGTGGAACCAGTGTTATTGTCCGTATAGAGAGGTGTTCGTTGTCTGGAGGTGCCTGCTAGTATTTCCTGTGGTTTTTTTTACTTACACCAACTAAATTTAGAATTTAAGCACCGATTGTTTTGGGGCATTATCAGAGATTTCACCTGTAAATCCTTTACAATTATTTTGCTATTATCTCTTGAAATTACATTTCAAGGCTGCAAAGAGAGGCACGTTTTATTGTTTTCCTTTGAAATCATACAAAACAAAAATGACAAATCTGATCTGATTTTAAATGTTTTTGTATTTTCCTCTGTGACATTTGATTTTCTGTAATGTAATATCGATTAATTGCAAATTTTAAAGTTCTGAATCACCAAATCCTTCCTTAATTATATATATTGTCTTCTTTTATTCTGTCTCTTAAATAGTGAAAGTAGAATGATCGGCGGAGGGAGCCGCAGACGTTAGTGCTTGTGAACCAATTTTTTCTTGAGTCCGACTCAAAATTGCATGGTTATTTTCATTTGTCAGTTGTTTCATGAAAGCGCGAAGAGCAAGGGCGGCATTTCGAGGCGCCGTTATTTGCATATGTAAAGCTTTCCAATGAATTTTCAGTACAGTTGTTATTGTAAAGGGGTAAAGATTTTGCTGATGATTTGAAAAACAATACATTTTGGTTACCTCTCTGGTTTATCATGGGTGACGGGAACAATAATTATTAGCAATTTTTGATGGGGAAGATGATTGGTTGATGTGGTAATATTGTTTTGATGGACAAATAGCTACAGTTATAATTACAAATACTTGCAAATAAAAATACACATATTGTCCCGAAATGCTTTTCTCGTGAAATTGTGGGTTCGATTTAAAGGTTTTAGCACCATTTTGCCTTAGGCCACCAGCTATCAAATTTGACTAAAAATTAGGGCCTTTAATAGACAATATTCTAGTCTAGGTGTGTGAAAGTCAGAGGTACTGCCACCTAAAGATTTACTGCCACCTAAAAACTACTGACCAAGTGCCTGAAAATTTTATATCTGCCGAACGGATAGCTTGTAGTATATTTTTGACATGTACATGACTGTGCTCCTAAATTTAATTTTAAAAACTGGTAGTGTATTATTTCCTTTTTCTTTCAGGACCTCATAAAATATTTGAAGAACCATACTGGAATAACCGACCTCAAAATTGGAAATTCATGGGGCATTAGAGATACTCTGTTTGTCGAGGTAGGATTATTTTAGTCTTTGTAAAAGTTGTTGTCAGGTGCAAAATTGTCCACAAAGAGTAGACAAATGTATATTTTTTCTACAATGAAGAGTGTTGTCAAATATTTTTTTGTTATTTTAATGAATGGATTTCACATTTACAACAAAGAAGCGATAAACGTTTGTTATCTTTTTTATTTTTATTTGATTGAGTAGCCACTCAGAGGTGTGCAACATCAAATTACACCATTAAATTAATATAATATTGTTCACAATTTTTCTTGTCTCCAAACTTTTATATAGTTATGGGCTTTGATATAATAAAATATGGATAGATTCAAATTTACCCAAGCAAAAAGAAGCAATTTTAGTCTTGATGTTTACTGTTCGTTATCTAGAATTTGGTTAAGGTTACTGTACCCCTTCAAGCAAAGGAAATTTAATTTTTTGTTTTCATTATATTTCGATAGTTCAGTCATTGGAATACATATTCTATTAAAATTTTACATTTCGCACGTTTTACATAAAGTTTTGAGCTTTTAAATATAAAAAACGATTCTGAAAAATTGCGCGAAAAGGATTTGACAAATTAATACCAGTACCACTTAAACTTAAACGTCATGTGCATGCCTTAGTAGTTACAACCTAATCACTTTTTAAGCACGGGGATTGCGTTTCCTTTCAAAATATTGGTTCTGTGGTTTTGATGATATACTTGAGGATTTGTTCAAACAAGGGCACTTTTTTCTTGACTTTTGGTTTCTCTTATTTTCGCTCACAGATGGTTAATCGTTTCCCTCGCAACTTTGGCATCATTTTTTTACGACTTTCTTCTCAGAACAGGATTTGGAGACACCAGTTATTGTTCAAAAAGCTTTGCATACCTATGTGGCTAATCAATGTCATCGAAATCTCTCTCACAGAGTCAGAAAGCATTGTACTTCGAAATTGTTTCTGGGTTTTTTAGCAAATTTAACAGTTCGACTTTTCCAAAGTTTTTAAAATAAGAATGGACCATAGAAACTATTCCGAGATAACACAATATAAATATCTTAGTTCCCTGACACTTTTTTTTATTGTTCTTGACCTTCAGTCTTTCAAGGACACATTGATTTGGCCGTAAAACAAGAGATAAGGTACCCAAAGCTGTTTTCGCAAGGGTGAACAATTTTCAATTAAATCTCAACTGTATCATATCCGCTTTTTAATAATCAACAGACTTTTGGATGCGACATTAATTTCTGCACCGAATGATGTGTACATGTACACGATTGATCTAAAACTGACCTCAGAAATATTTTTTTTGAAAACGTTACCATGAAGCGATACAGAAACCTTGATACAAGAACAGATGGCCAAACATAAAACTAAAAGAAACAAAACAGGGACACGACAAAATGCTTTCTACTAGAAATTCCCAGTTATCATACTTTTTGCAATAAATTCACAATGGCTTTATCCTGTTTACTAGAAACTGACAATGGTCTTACTGTTTACTAGAGATTCGCTATGGTATATTGTTTACAATAAATTCACAATTTTCTTACTGTTTACAATAAATTCACAATGATCTTATATTGTTTACTAGACATTCACAATGGTCTTTCAGTTTACCAGAAATTCACTCTCTTGTAATTATTTGAATGAATGAAAAAAAAATATCCATCCAATGATTTTAATTTTACACAGCCATCCTGGTTGACAGAGAAGATATGGGAAAGACAGTCGTCAAACATTTTACATTTCATTGTTCTTATATTACCATTGTTATCCTATTGTTCTCTTATACTACTGTCCTATTATTCTAAAAATTATTGTTCTTCTATACAGAATAATAATATTCTTCTAAGAAATTATTTTGTGGTTACGTTCCGTCAGCGGAAGAAAATTATTCTGTTGATGGTTTAGACTGAAAAAGAACAGTTGATTGCTAGACTGAATTGAACTGAACTGATTGCTAGACTGAAAAAGAACAGTTGATTGCTAGGAATGGACAATAAGAACACGACAATTTGCAAATGTAATTATTGCAAAATACTGCTCAAAAGTCCCATGCTTAAATGTTAGATCTTCATAGCAATATTATTTAGTACTTTATTGCTATTGCTTTTGTTTACATATACTTTTCTATGAATAATATTACTAAATTACGAATATAAATTATGTTGTTCAGTAGGTTGCATTTTCTTACTATCAGAGTGAGTTTGGTAATCTATTACATTACATAGCAAGCAAAGATCTAACTTGCTAGAAGTTGGGGTGGAGAACAAAAAGCCTTGGCTATATATGCAGTGCCAGAGTGCACAATCCTCAACATCACAAGCACAAAATGCGTCCTTGTGTTTTTATGTTCATTATCATGCATTTATGCTGGCATGCTTGGGAAAAGTTTATCTTAATCACAGGCACGTCACATTGAACAAGAATTGCTATATTGTTTTATCCTCTTTTTTGGTTTCTAGAAGTGTCACAATTTTACACAGCCATCATGGTTGACAGAGAAGATATGGGAAAGGATAAACAAGTTGTATTTTTGGGGATTCAGATTCATGTTTACAGGAAATGATGAATTCAGTAAGCTCAGTGGTGGACCATTGATCAAATGGATTTACTTGAATATGCAAGCGATTAAGAAGAATCAAGCGAGTGCATTCAAGCTTAACATATACTCAGCAGTAAGGAAAATGTTTTATTTATCTTTACACTTGCAGTTTGATTTTTGCACGGTATAGCAGGGGCATTACGAGATACCAATTTCTTTTGGGGGGAAGCTGTTGTTGCTCGAATTCTTCTACCGTTTTCTGACAATATTATATTGTTTTAGGAAACAAAAGCCATTCCTGTCTACAATTTTCCCCGAAATTTAGCCTGAATATGTTATATTTTGCTCGAATTTCGTCTTTCTTGGAAAATATTGGAATGTGATACCCATTTCCCTCTTCCACCCCAACTAGCTACGGCCATGTGTACATGTTATAAATGTGTATGTTTACATTTAGTTTTAGGGGTTGAAATGAGGCTTTTTATACCCGGTGACCCAAAAAGCCATAGGGACATAGCTTAGAATCTGAGGTTAAAAAATTGTGTAACTTTGGAAAGGTAAACTTAGAGTTCGGGATATCAACCAAAACTGGAAATTAAAATTGCTCTTTTTGTGAGCTTCCAAGGCCATTTAAAGTAAAAACATTAATTTTCAGTCCATGTTTTGACAATAGATCTTCAGTAAACCTTTTTTGAATGTTAAACCCCAATTCGGTAAGTCGCCATTAAATCAAGCATGTTGTTTTATCTTCAAAACATAGACTGGAAGTGCCGTAACAATTCGATTAAGCCCCGCCTCTCGAATACGCCCCCCCCCCCTCTTGAAGGTGAACAAAAATCTAATAAAAACCCCTCTGATATTCAGTCAGACTCAGCAGAAAAGACAACACATTAATTACAAACTTTCTAGAATTCTTTTTCGTGCGACCATACCTATGTTTAGTTCCATATAAGATAATTTTTCGCATCTTTTTATATAATACTCATGCCTATTTTTAGATAATACTCTCGGGAAGTTGACTTTTGAATATGCCCCCCTCTCGAATAAGCCCCCTCTCTCGAATACCCCCCTATGCAAGGTCGAATTTCGAATAAGCCCCCCCCCCGGTAAACGGTAAACGATGTTTCCTCAAATTGATTTGAAGCTTGCACATTTGTTCCATTTTAATTTCAAGATTTGGACATGTACACGTGGTGACAGACAACTCGATGATATCCCAAACTCGAAGTTTCCTTTTTTTTAGATAATACTCTCGGGGAAGCTGACTTTTGAAAAAGCCCCTCTCTCGAATAAGCCCCCTTCTCGAATAAGCCCCCCTCTCAAATAAGCACCCTCTGTCCAAGGTCGAATTTTAAATAAGCCCCCTCAGGTGGTCACAGACAACTGGAAGATATCCCAAACTTGAAGTTTACCCTTTGGGCATTGTTGGGCACAGAATTTGATATTTGTAGTCTCCCATAATTTGAAGTATCATACCCTACAAACGGAAATTTTTCTGGTCACTCTGGTCACATTTAGAGGCTTTTAAAATTGTAGGGTGTCTAATTGAGTGAAGGGTAAACATTTTGTTTCTGGTGATGCTAACCACTATAAAGCTAAATGAACTAAGTAACTAACTATCATTTCATGTAAACTGACTAATTTTGTTAAATATTTTATTTTCTGATTACATTGTCAAGATTTTAAATATTCTAAACTGTCTAACTACCTAAATGAAATAATTAGTATCTAGCAGGAGGGAGCAATGTTTAATAGCTATTTCGAAACGTTATATCAAGCATGAATATGATCCGAAAGTTGCAGAAAATTAAACTTCATGAGATTTGTTTGTTCGAAACTTAAATCTAAACGTTTATGAGCCTATCCAAAACCCTTCCAAACTCATTTTGGTATTATTTGTTTTCAAAATTCTACAATTGTCCAGTGCCTCTCAATGCTTAAAATTTGATAGGGAATTGGCTAAGCATAATTTTTTATAAGATTTGCTTTATGAGCTGAAAAGCTGAAACTTTGTGACAATTCTGTTTGTTAAACCTTTAGCACCAAGAAAGGACAACGTAAAACGTCATATTTTTAGGAGGTTAATGGGAGGAACTTTATATTAATTTCAGATATATTAACGTAATTTTATATAAATTAAGTTGGTTTGCATGTGGTACCCCCTGCAAAATAAAACTTACATAGGATTTGCCTGTCTGGCAGTAATAAATCCTGCCTCGAAAGGGTTAATGCATACCTGAGCCATATTTTAGTTATTCTGCAACCCAATTAGTTAGTTGCTTTTTGTTGTTTCATTAAAGCGTTAATGAATGATTGAGAATTGTTGTAATGCTTGACATGGATTGTGAGCTTATGAAATATCTTGTGTAAAAAGATCGATATTCGACTGTGTCGTTTTAATTTCAGCATGACACTACAATTCTCGCACTCTTGGGTTCTCTTGGGCTCTACTATGGACAGGACATACCGTATGCATCTGCTGTCATTGTCGAATTATATGAAAAGGCGCCTGGGTAGGTTTTTTATATTAAAAATAACCGTTCTGTGTCTTTGACATTATGTTATGTAGTGGAATCAGCGGTTGAGCCTGTCGAAATGCGATCATCGAAGGCAATGTACCTTGATAAGCGTACCGTTGATATCGTTACAGTGGATCCCCGCTATTAAAAATTTCTTATAAGCAACTGTGAGGCTAAATTCTTTTAAAGGTTTATCCAATTTCAAAAATGAATACAGTTTCTTAAATATTAAATCTGAACTGGACTGAACTGAACTGGAGATTTTGACGAAACATAGCCAAGAATGAATGATATTTAGTAGAAGATTTTTAAATGAAGTAGAAAAATTTAGTGATGAAAATAAATTATCTGAACATCAAATATTATTATGATGAACATATTTGACGAACTACCAATAAATCGTGTACTGCACGGGTTACAATGATAAAAGTTTGACTGTTAATTTTCCTTTTAACTTTAATTGAAGCTAATTTTCCTTGCAAAAGCTACAAACTCTTAGATTTTATGTTCAAACTTTTATGTTCAAACAAACAGATTTTTACACTATTTTACTTTATGAAAACTAATAAGGCTTATTTTCCTTATGAAAACTGCAAATTCATAGATTCTCCAGATTAAAATCCTCCGTTTACTGTGCAAAGAGTTACTCATTAGTTACAACGATGTTTTACACTGCTTGCCTGCGTTCGTGGTGGGAATTAAGGCTAATTTACATTAGAAAAACTACAAACTCAGATTCTGTAGTTTAAACTTGTCCGTTTACTGTTCAAAGAGTTACTCAGTAGTAATCTCGAATACACTGAAATTAAGGCTAATTTACATTAGAAAAACTACAAACTCAGATTCTGTAGTTTAAACTTGCCCATTTACTGTGCAAAGAGTTACTCATAAGTAATCTCGAAAACACTGAAAAGCGTTTATCAAACTTCTAAAGCTTGAGAGCACATGAACCACAATGATATGAATTTTTTTCGATATTTTTGAGCTTCAGTGATGTCGAAGCTTTTTGGAAAATCATTTTTATTGCAAGTGTACCCCCTGTTGATCTCGTTGCAGTGGATCCCCTACTTAACAGCTGAGATCTACTGTATCGTAATTGCCCGTAGAATTGCTACTAATTTTGCCAAATAACGCAAATGCTTCTTGGGAGAACGGCCTGTGGTGCCTGATATATAAACTTTTTCTAATCTCCTACGTGAATTTACAACTGATCGTTTTTACTTTTTATTTGTTGATCTAGACAATACGTTGTTGAAATGTATTACAGAAACCAAACAACTTCTCCACCAGTTCAGCTTCAACTTGCAAATTGTGACAAAGAGTGTCCTCTTGATAAGTACATCAGGTAATAGTTTTTGTTTCTGTTTTTACTTTTATTCCTGGATTTATTGAAGATTGAAGATAAGTTCTACCTAGCACTCATGGAAGGTGGTAACACCTGTAACTAAAAAAGCAGTTTAAGAAATAGATTTTTACGTTACACAATTTACATACAGTTACAGTCAACTTTCCATGATGTATTCTTAGTTCGAACTCCTTAGTTCTCCTTAGTTCGAACTCGCCAATATTCGAACAGATTTTCAGGCACCGTCAGGCAAATTTCTGGTCACGCAAATCTCCTCAATTGGAACATTATATAATTTGGAAAGAAATCTCGGAAGTTCCAATTATAGAAAATGTGCTGTATTGCTTAATTGTTACTTCCATAATAATGATTTCAAGACGTATTATTTTCTGGATTTTTTAAAATCTTCTGTATTCTTAAATTCAAGAATTTGGAGAGTTTCAAAACCAGAAGCCAATAGAATGTGACTTTTAAAAACGGCAGAGTTTTAATTCTCTCTGCGAAGAACAGAAGAGGCTGAAAAAGTTACCAAAAGAATACGCCTTTAGATGATGGTTTTCGTTTTAAACTCGATAATTTTTTCTAGTTATGTTTCTTTCATTCGTTTTGCTTCCTGTATTATTCATATTAATATTATAAACCCTTTATCTTGTTTGCCTCATTTCGTGGTCTACTTTGTTGTAGCCTACTGTCACGTCAACTTGGGAGAATTTTGAAAAACACGTTTCTGAGACTCGAACATAGCAATGCAATTTGGGATTGGAATGAATAGATTTTACACCTTTTTGGTCTATTTAATGAAATCGAATTAAATCCAGAATGTATGATTTGCATCCTTGCTTTGAAAGCTGTGAAATGTATTCGATAGGGTGGCATATTATTGCATTTTTACACAATTTTCCTTTTCTTGTGACAGCATTTTACACAGTCAATATATATTAATTGTACTAGGGTGTAGGAGCGTTCGTTAATATTTGAGTATTGTAATATGGAAATTCTGGATTTAGTAGGAAATTCTGGAAGTAGGAAATTCTGGATTATCCTCATGGAGAATCAAGGCCCTCCCCAGAAGCTAGGAAGTTTGGAGCACGAGCGCAACCAATGCTCCAACATCCTTGTGTTATGATATAGTCCGACAAATGTATGATGTCCGCCTCCCCAAGATGAGAATAATATGGCATAACCTGGGCTTCGTGTTCATTGGATTACTACTTTGTAGCTGTGTAAATGGACATTCACACTGTGCTAATTGGTCAGTGGAGGAATGGCTGAGGAACAAATTTTGTAAACACTGCTTGGCATCATGCGGTATATCTGTATGATAGAAGTAAAATATTTCCTCGTTAAAAAGATATGAAAATATGGGGAACTTACCTTTACATGGCAATTGTAAATTCTAATTAACCCTTATTTGCAACAAACGACCGTTAATTTTTAATTGAGTGTATTCTAGATTTGGAATCTTTGGACTGTGTCAAAGGTTGACAGTCCACACATGAGGAGTTTTATTTCAGATCACTGCTTTGTTAAAGTTGTATCATCCATTGAAAAACCAGAG
>JAYJMH010063770.1:0-11906 GCA_036873815.1 Phacellophora camtschatica | reverse complement strand
CAGGTTTCCGCCTCCACAAAATGCAATTCAACTCCCCGAAATGTGTTTAGCCATTTTGTCCAGCACCTGACTCCATAAAATTCACCGGCGAAAAGTGCGTGCGTTTTTTGGTTTTTGATGAACTGAAAAAACCTAAATGTAAGAAATACTGATTCGTTATGAAGTGATATTGTCTTACTCTGCCAAAAGGAATAATGGCAACAGGAGTTTTTCAAATTGACGACTTTCATCAAGATGATGGTTCCGTGAGCGACGAAGAATTTGAAATTTTGGCCGAGGTAAAGTTTGAAAATGTATGGAATGAATACCTCGAATAATGGGGCCTAAAAATTTTTTTTGCCTCCCTCGTGGACAGAACGCTAGCTAACGCTGTTGTACGTTGGTGTGTACCGCAACTGCGTTGACAACACGAACAATCCATTTTTCAAAGTTTATACAGATAAATTTCTTCATCCATACGATCAATAATATTATTTGTTTGTTGGATGATTTGATAATAAATTTTTAATATATTTAAATATTTAAACATTATCTAACATTACTTATTAGCTAAATGAATTTCATATTTCATTATTATTGAATAGTTTTCGCGCACAGCATAGTCAAGTCATGCAAAAGTGTGAGCTCCTGTCATTCAGTTCTCAGTTGAAAGGAAAGAAAGACACAAAGTAGAAAGCAAATAATTGCTGTGCTGTGAAAGGACAGGGAGCAGTACTGTATGGTGTAACTTTCAAGGCAGCTTAAAAAACAATGAAACAAATTGAAATCCCTTTGTTGGGGAGGGGGATAAAATAAATTTCTTCTTTCAAGACAAAACTTGGAAGAACATGCTTTAACATTGAATTTTTTTTAAGTCAGCCAGGCCGCCAGGGTGCATTTTATGTAAACTCCAGGCTGAAGGCCACACCAATAAGTATCTTTCTACTCCAGGAAAACAATTGATTTGCTCATTTCAATTGAATTTCAATTATTTTCTTTTGTTTTCACCAAATATTTCCTTTCCATGCCAAAGATCTTTTGGCCTAAGTACATGGAATGCACCCTGGGAAGTCAGATAAGTACGTACGAATGTCTTTGAATAAGCAAGAAAGAACATCTTGCTTTCTTGTTATTTATATAAATCTATAAATAGAATATGCATAGCAACAACAATTTAGCAAAATTACAACAGTGTTAGTAGCAATAACAGGAAGATAATATTGAAGCTGCAATTTGCTCATTATTTCACTTATTTAGCAATGAACAAATTTTTGAATTTGATTGAAATAAAATGAAATTAAAAATCTGAAGGATAATGGGAGATTATCCCTCAGGACATTGTGTAATTTTGGAGGTCCTCTTTGAAATAATCTCCCATCATCCTTCAGATCAACTTCAAAGCACCTTTAACATTTGGTTTAAGTTGCTGTGATATCTTCATGTTATCATATATTTAGATTTATATTCATTTTTGTTATTTAGATGTATGGTTCCCCAACATTTTCGAATTTGTGTACTTTATAGTTATACTTTTTTCTTTTTTCACATTGATATTTCAAAATAGTTTTGAAATACAGTAGGAAGTTGCTTTTTGTTAAAGTGTACAGTACATGATGCACACATTTTAATATTGATTATGGTACATGTTATCTACTGTATACATACATACATACTGTTAATTGAAGATTTTGCAGAATTTGAAAATCATATAGAAAGTCATTAAGCATTTTTTTGGTATTGAGTGGTGAAGTTTACAACATGCTTCTTCCAAGAAATTTGATCATATGTTTTATGCTAAGATATTTTAAAACAGGCCTTTCTTTCTAAAGCAAGATATTTTACAACAGCCTTTCTTCTTAAACTGGAGGTGAGTGATAGTGCGTACATGCAGACGCACATACCCAAACATCATCAGGAGAGTGATCAATTGCTCACCCAGATATATTTTTTTTCAATGTCATAGAATGAACTACAGAGGGTTGATTTTTTGAGGGTTTCATAATAAGCAATATATGTCTGGTTGCCAGTAATTGAGAGTCTGTTTACACAAGATGGGGCTGGCTCACTTTGGTGAGATTTGACAATACAATGCATGCATTTCTTAAATCTGATTGTGTTTACATAGATGTTGAGCCACAGCCTACCAAAGGTGAGATCTGTCTCAAATGAGATAAAATTCCCCATGTAAACATGATTTGGAGTGCCTATACCCAGTTAACAGGCCAAGCTTATTGGCACTAAAGACGAAGCTTTCTTGTTTTCCAAGTAGGCACCTTGGTAAGGGAGAGGGGGCGGGTTCCCAGCTTGCTTCTTATAAAAACAAACAAACATTCACCCCATCAAGGTGAGCATGTAAACAGAAGTGTATGTGACAATTTCTGTAATGATTGTGTCTGTTTTCAATTAGAATTAAGATGTGAAATGGTGGCTGGTTTAAAGTGACCCCAAATAATCCTCAAAACTTCACATCATTGTCTATTAACCTGACCCGATGACCATGTGAACCATATGACCATGTGAACCATGTGTACCAAGACCCTTTGACCATGACCACATGACCCTTATGTATATTTAAGTATTTATTAAATAAAAAGAATGACCCTTGTAGAGGATAAGCTACATGGTCCAGATCAATTTTAATGTGAATTTAATCCCATTTTTAATTTTTAGACCTTGTTATTTAGTATTAAACTCATGTTTGGCCTCTTCTTTCAGTACAACATACAGTATTTTTATTTCTTCAATTTTATCTTGCCCAATATACATATTTTTGAACATGAAAGGCATACCCTTTATTTCTCAATTGATTGGTTATGTGAAAATGCTGTTGCTTTGATGCTTGTCTCCTACCCGGTGTTCATATACAAATCAATGCTCACAAACACTGTAACACAAATTACCCAAATCAATGCTCACCAACACTGTAACACAAATTATGTGTCTTAGTTAGTTGGAATTAGTTAGTTAGAGTTTCTTTTCAGAAAACGCTGCCACAAGGCTAATCTCATCCTCCAAAATGCTTATTTCATCTTAACATCATCTCATCAATTGCTTTAAATTTAAAGTTAGATATGAAGAGAAATTGGAAAACTGGCAGGATAGGAAGTATATAAAGTTATGCTGTTGACTCTCTGAATATCGAAACAGGGCTTACTGGTTATTAATATGCAAATTTAGATTCAGTTGTCATAAATCGTAATTTATTAGAAATGATTACTGATCCAGGTATAATATTGGGCATTTTATTTGTTTTTGTAAGATACCATTGATGAATCACCCCAATAATCCAAGAAGTCGGTCCCAGTTGGCGTTTTAATAGGGTAAAATTGGTCCCAATCCAACTCTGTTGCAAGTTACATTATCTTGACGTGTTTACCGACAATTTGGCAAGATTTTGCGGTCGCTTTCCCTCTAAACTACTACAAATCCTGCCTCTGTCAACGGTAGCAGTATGGGGCATCAATGTCGGGAATGCTTTAGTGGGAACTGTGGCTACACCCTTTTCAAAAAATCCGGAAATTTGTTAATGTTTTAAATCATCTTTGTCTTAAAACTGTGCTATTTTAATTATTTCTAATTATTTTTAAGAAAAAATGTAAAGCTCAATATAAAATATGACGGTTTTCCAAGAAACTGGCTTTTTTTTATAAAAATTCGAAGAGAGAAGAACGCGAGCAAACTTTTTTGCAAAATTTATCTGGACAAGGAAGCAACTGCAATTGTTAAAACGCTGTAGTGACTTTTTTGCAGTTGCAACATCGAATGACAAAAAGAGCTGGTTGGTTTTTCCATTTGTTCAATAACTGGTTATTTTTTAATCTAGCTGGTGAACCTATGCGTGGTGAACTTATCACAAAAATGGTGAATATGTCTCTGGCAAATGGAAATTTTCCAAGTAATTGGAAAGAGGCAATACTGATACATTTGCTGAAGAAATTATCTTTAGAGTTGGTCAACAAAAATCACAGACCAGTCAGCAACTTACAATTTATTTCTAAAGTCTTTGTCTGGTTTCATACCTCACTTGAAAGAGCACAACCTACTTCTTAGCTACCAATCTGCTTATAGAGAACATTACAGCACTGAAACTGCCCTTGTTAAAGTGCAAAATGACTTGCTTATTGTAGCGGATAACCACAAAGTATCATTTTTTGCATCTATAGATCTGCAGTTTTTGATACTGTTGATCGTTTAATCTTAGGATTCAACGTGTCAAAATAGATAATGTTTTATCAAACAAATCAGAATTGAGATTTGGAGTACCACAGGGATCGTGTGCTGGTCCCATCTTGTACACGGTATATGCCAGTAACTTATCCAATGTCATTGAAATAATATTTCTGTAATGGGTTACGCAGATGATCATGCGCTGTATTCAAAATAATCTACTGACACAGAGTCAGTCTCACTTGCACTAGCTAACATTGAATTATGTGTTGAAAAAGTCGGTGTATGGATGGTAGAAAATCGCCTGAAGATGAACCAAGAAATAACAGAGTTTACTGATTTTGGATCAAGTCCCACCATATAACAATTACAGGTTAAATCAATCAAAGTCGGAAATGATCCTGTTGAAATTTTTCTCATGTCAAATACTTGGGTGTCTGGTTGGACACCACTCTTAACATAAAGAAACACGTATCAAAAAAGTGCCGGATAGCGTCTCTAAAATTGTATAACATAAAGAGGATTCGCAAGTATTTGTCTAATGATTCGCTTGTCAGACTAATGATTCGCTTGTCAGACTTGTAAATGCATTGGTATTATCACACTTCGATTATTGTAATGGATTGTTGATTGGCCTTCCAGATTCCACCATTAGACCACTGCAGAATGTCCAGAACTCTGCTGCCAGGGTCATCCTTGGTCTTATTGAACATATATCTCATGGCTTAAAGAAATTGCACTGGTTGCCAATTAAATGCAGAATTAAATTCAAAGTTTCGACCATGGTTTTTAAATCATTACACAATCAAGCACCAAGATATATTAGTGATTTACTCAAGCTGAAGAAATCAAACTATTCATTGCGATCTACGAATGGCATCAATCTGCAGGAACAACGATCAAAACTGAAGAATTATGGAGACAAAGCCTTCTCAGTCTGCGCTCCCTGATTTTGGAACATACTTCCAGACATGTTAAAACCTCTGCTCTCCTACCTAGGATCTTTTTAAGAAAAGTTTGAAAATCAATTTCTTCGACATTGCTTTTAGTTGAACAAGACTTCTTGAGACATATTTCATAAACCTTAATTTATGCTGTATTGAAGATTTTCAACAAGCGGAGGACTTTTTTCATTAATGATCAAATTTTTTTTACGCCAGGACGGAATATGTAGATGTGAGCCTCAAACAAATTATTTCATTCAAACAAATTTGTGAAGAAAATTTATTTTGCAAGAAGTCGGTCCCTCACGAAAAAATCTCGGTCCTTTGAACGTATACGACACCCATCAAACATTTTTTGTATTTACGCCCCTGTCGCTACCTTGGTGCTAAAAAATATGGAATGATTTGCCCATCATAATTAGAAATTCCTCCTTAAAAGTTTTCACTTAAAAAGAATCACAAAAAGCATCCTGCAAGAAATAAAATTAAATAACCACAATTGAGGGTTTGAATATTAATTAGCCTCCCTTGGAAATTAATTAAAGAGACCCTTGAAAATTAACGATATAACTCACTTTCAAAATTAATTAATTTAATACTTAAAAATATAGGGCTCTCTTCTCGTTAGTGTATCTACTTTGGAGTTCCTCCTTTAAATTATTACTTACGTAGAACATGCTAGATTGTTTTTATCAGATCACTCCTTAAAAACGCTTTACACAGGGATTGTGGAGCCCCACTTCCGATATTGCTATTCCGTTTGGGGTTGTTGGGACGTCTGAAAGACAACTGCTTCTGAAATCGCAAAACAGAGCTGCACGAATCATTACTTTCTCCAGGTATGATGCCTCAAGCCGGCCACTACTTCTCAACTCTGAATCTAAAACATTGGTGTTCAAATCTCTTAATCACATGGCTCCTGGGTACTTGTGTAATTTCTTTACCAAAAAATCCCAATGTACCTCTCTTAAATTACGAAACACTGAAACTGATCTCAGACCGCCTTATTAAAAGAATAACTAATAGGCAAAAATATTTTTCGTTTCGAAGGGATAAAATGTGGAATAGCCTCACAACTGAATTTTAGCAGGTATTTCCCTAAGTAGTTTCAAATGTGACATTTGACTATATGCCATTTCTTCGTTTTTCTTTGAGTAGGTTTTTTAAAATCATTTTTACTAGTGTAGGTTTTTAACAATTGTAAATAGTTTAAATTGTAAATTAGTTTAGATTATTTTTAGTTATTGTTGTTAATTTTTGCATTATAATAAGTTTTAACGGGAGGCCCTCGCAATGAAGTGATAGCAACTTACAATAAAATTATTTATTTATTTCTCATAAAAACATATACCATGCACCAAAACCAGGTCGATTTTAATGTCGCAAAATTACATTGTTTTTAATGTGCTGGTGAAATATTTGACCTTGCTACTGTTAATTTGGGGCCCAATGCCAACAATAATTAATGGGCAGTTGTTGGCCATTCTTGGCAATTGACAACAAGTGTTGGCATTTCTTGGCAAAGTTGGCCAACAGAGTTGGCAGACTTGGCTGGACTTTAATTTTAACCAAGAACATTGGCAAAAGTGGCAAACCTTGAATTTATGATTATTTAAAAAAGTATACACCATTAATAAATGGCAAACACAGCAAGCTTACATCTTTAGCTTGAGATTTATTGTCAATAATGTCTTTCTAGCAAACCAACACACAAGATTTCTTAGAACAAAATGATTTCAAGAGATTTTCTGGAAGAAAAAGATTTTAGGAAAAATCTACAATTATTTTAGGAGTGAAATAACCCCCCACCGCTCATCAATGGGGCGCAGTTATTAATCTTAATAATTAATAAGTAGATTCGGCATTCCAAATTAATTATTACTTGAGATCACTTGAAATGAAATTTGTGCTTGTTTCAATGTGAATTTTGCCCCCGTAAATTTACGATATTTGAACTATTATAGTATTAATTTACAAAACGTTCATTATTTAGTGTTCTCCATAAACCTCAATATTGATCTGCAACAGCTTCCAACAGCACTGAGATGTGATAAATTTGGCAAAACACTGCCTAAATTTGGCTGGCATAGGTTCATCTCAACACATAAATTGGGTCAAGATGATGTTAAAATGTTATTGAATATAAGAAATAAATGTGCTTTTGCTATTCTAGGATGATGATGACATGGATAATGAAGAAAGGTATGAATACTTAAAACCATAACTTTCTATATACTTTAGCTGTGGGAAAAACTGTGAAAATTGTGAAAATGTAAATTGTAAAAAAATATTGTAAAAAATATTAATTGTAAAAAGTAATGCCATAAAAATTTAATTTGATGTTTGTGAAGAAATATTTTTAAATGATGGATTAAGAAAATATTGATTAATTTTACTGCAGTGCTGACGTGGAATCAGTTCCAATAAACGAAGAAACTGTAAATCCTAAAGAAAAAATTGGACCAGAAGATTTTGAGCTTCTTAAAGTTCTTGGGAAAGGTGGATATGGAAAGGTAAATTAAATTTTTCAAATAAATTTGAAGTAAAGTAAATATTTATGATGATTTAGAGCTTGAAAATCAACTTTTTAGCCTTTCTTCTTAATCCATTACAATTGTGATCTGAAAGGCTTATTTTTCAATTGATGATTATTTAAATGCTGTGTGTTTTTCTTGGATGATCAAAGATTGCTTGATGGCTTTTATAACTCTGTAAGAGTGAAGAAGAGGAGATGTTAGACACAAGCTTCAAAAAGAAATATAGATAGTATCGAGCGTCGAAACAAACTATACTTAGAATTTCTTTTTAACTTCTTTTTCTTTCATTTTTCTTTTTTAAATTTTCATGGGCTATCATAAACAGTGGGATCGGAAGCTGTTCCAGATTGGGGGTGGGGGCTTATTTTTTTCAGAACAATAGAGAACAAATGTTCAATTATTCAATTGTTTTAAATAACCATTGTTCTTTAGGTTATTGGGGGTGGCTGTAGCCCCCCAGCCCATGTGTTGTAATGTCACAATTAACTGGCTTGTTTGTTATTATCAAAATCAGGAACAAATAGTAAAAATGTAAACGTTGACTGGAATATATTTTAGTAACATTGCTTCTAGTATTGTTCCAAACATTAATTATTGCAATATGTTCAGCACATGATTTTGGTAGAACATTATTTCTTTATTTATTTCAAGGCAAATCATTTAAGCATAACTTTTATAAATATGACACACAGGTTTTTCAAGTGCGAAAAGTTGCTGGTCCTGATGAAAATATGATTTTTGCAATGAAAGTGTTAAAAAAGGTAAGTTTCTTTTTCAATGTACTTTTTTGGACTAAATGAAGTATATATATATATATGAAAGAGTTATTGTTTCAGGAAAACTTGATGATAAATCACAATTGTTGACACTAGATTGCTTGAAAATATGATTTTACTCACCCAAATAGTGTGTGCTTTTCCTTCTTCAATTTGAATAAACTGAAAATTGTTGGCCTAGAAAGGCTGAAAGAGAATGAAGTACACAATATTTGGGTGAGTAAAATCACATTTTCAAGCAATCCAGTGTCCACAAGGCCCGTAGATAAATTTATAAATAACAATATTGTATCTGGTGTTTATATTGTTCAGGCCCATGCAATAAATTTGTTTAAATTACATAGTAAGTATGTTTAAATTACATATGTCTCTGATGCCTTTTTTTGTCCATATTATTTTATAGGCAAGCATTGTTCGAAATCAAAAGGATACTGCACATACAAAAGCAGAAAGAAATATTTTAGAAGCTGTAAAGGTAATTGTTTCATGTCACTGATGATATTATCGCATTTTTGATCAAATTTTCTTACAGTATGATAAAATGGATTGCAGAATTAGGCAGCCTTCTAAAACACCATAGATCGATGGTAGGGCGTCTGATTTGTGACTGCAAGGTACTGAGTTCGGATCCCGGTGGTGGACCCTAACATTCGACTCAGGTCGTGAAAATGATGAGAACAGTTATTTAACATGTTTGAAAACAACCAGGATGGAGTGGTATTAATTGGACCCTTGACCGACCCCCAAGGGGCATTGTTAATCTTTAATAGACGATCCATGGATTATCTCTCATAGGAACCTCCGATGCTCAAGGCCTATAGGGGAAATAAACCCCCCCCAGACGGCAGTTAACCGTTATAGGGTTCAGTTGTTTGTTTGTTGCAGCCTGCCATTTACATATCATATGGTGGAAAAGCGACAACAAATTTACTTTTAACCCTATTTCGCATAGATATAGCCTCAGTCTGCCATTTGCTTAACATTTAGAAAAATGTTTAATTAATGAAAACCATCGTTGTTTTTGCAATAGTAACAACAGTTTTTGTGTTGCTAAGGGTGTTTTTATGCGTTTTCAACATAAGCAATCTTCCAAATTTATTAAGTCCTCTGTTAAAGTGTCCATTCCCAGAGGGTATATCAAAAGATTCTTCAAAATTCTTACTGAGTACTAACTGCTGTGTGTGTGAGTGTGGTTCATTTTGGAATTCGAATCTACCTCTAGGAAAGAAGATTTTTGCAGCCAAACCAAAAATAATTAAAACATTAGCCAAATGCATAAGAATGACAAGAAAGTGACAAAAAATTTACTTACTTAAGCATCATGTGGAAAAGCGACAACAAATTTACTTTCTGAAAAATAACACCTTACAATTTACAACATCGTAAAATATTCACATTATATATCTTTAAGGAATTTTATTTATCTATGAACTAAATAGCAAACTAAATGAACTAAATTTTGTTGTTGATTATTCGTATATGGTTGATTTTATTTATTTTAGCATCCATTTATAGTTGATCTCATGTATGCATTTCAAACAGGTGGCAAACTTTATCTGATATTAGAGTATCTTTCAGGTAGGATTATGTTTAATGTTTATAAAAATTATCATTGTTAGTTTGAGTATATGAGTATATTATATATTGCAAATCAAATAATAAGTATTATTGAAATTTTAAATATTAGAAATGATTTTAAATGATTTTAAATGTTTTTCTTTTTAATGTAAATTACATCATGTTGAAAAGTTTATTGGGTAACCGCTGGTTTCGTTTAAAGAACATTTTTAAAATCCACCTGAAAAATGTAATAGCAGAAAACAGAAAAGATTTTATAACCACAGTAAAGTAATTGTAAAAATGTTTCGTTCTCAGGTTTATGCCATTTCTAATTATAAAAGATGTTATTAATTCCACGTAAAAAAAATTTAATATAAAACTGTTTACAGGTGGAGAATTATTCATGCATTTGGAGCGAGAAGGAATTTTTATGGAAGACACCGCATGGTAAATTTTTTCTTAATATTTGATCGGAAGAGGAGTGTTTTAGATTGCTATATAGATAAATAATGAAATGTTAACCCTATTCCACCAGAGGTTTTTTTCGTTATCATTTTCATTTTTTTTCATCACCTGGGGGTACTGCCCCTAGTGTTTTCAGCAACCAATGAAGTGATGATGCTGAAACTTGGTTGTGGCATCACCAACCGTTTATGCATCTAATTACATAATCAAGTATTAATTTATCATGTGACCGGTTGCTAGGCAGCAGGTTTTCTGACAGGTAGAATTGTTTGTATGAGAAATAAAGTTTTGCTTTATGTTTTAATGAAATCGAAGTAGGTAAATGTTGCATCTATTGCAATTACATCGCTGCAGTGAATCACCTGAACGCAAAAATATAAAACAAACAAACTCTGTTTAAGCCATTTACGCTCAGTTTGTCCATAATTTCTTGCTTAATCTCCAATGCCATTGTAAATTTCTATTTTGAAAACTTTTTATGCAATTTTTTATTATGATTTCACTGATAATTATAATAGAAATGCACTTTGTTGTTTAAATTTGATTTTAATTACTCCTTTAAAAAATTAAATTCTTAGTTTTTACCTTGCGGAAATTGTTCTTGCTTTGGAACACCTCCATCATCAAGGAATTATATACAGGTTATTATTGCTATTACTATTACTATGCATTATGTCTTCACCTTGTATCATATTTTTTACATATTGAGTGAAAAAAGCAAGCGTCATGTCAAGCATTTGAAAAACCATAATTTTCTTCCAACTCAATATGTTTATGTGCATTTATGTTAATAAGCAAGTTAATATACCGGGTGTCCCAAAAAAATGGCTACGGATTTCATTCCGTCTTACGATAAAAATATTACCTAAAATGCTACGACATGTTTTGATGTTATTCATTGATTGTTAACTTAATCAAAAATACCTTGTTTGACATTTTCGGTGCCTTGTAAATTGAGATATTGATTTTTGAAGTTGAAATTATGTGTCACCTTCAAACCAGAGCTTTTGCAGAATGGCCTACCGAAAGTTGCAGAATGGTCATTTTGGAGAATCCGCCTTGATCCTGATTTCAAGAAAGCAAGGTATCCATAGCCATCCATAGTCTAGAAGCTGTTTAACAATGGACATCGAGATTTTTCCATGTTCAATAGAAAAACGGAAAAATGAAAATTGAACGTGTGGTTAAAATCATAACTTGACTTTAATTCTTTGGGGATAACTTATAACAAACTGCACCAATGAATACACAAGACACTAAAAAATTTACCTCTTTTTAATCAGCAATAGCTTTGTTCAGTAAAAATGTTATTTTCCAAAATGATAAAAGAACGAACGAACATCAGAATCCCCCCAATTGAAATACTACCCTTAGGAAATTAAGCTCTGGTTTGTGGGTGACACATAATTTCAACTTTGAAAATTAATATCTCCAGTTACAAGGCACCAAAAATGACAAACAACTTATTTTTGATTAAG
>JAYJMH010063759.1:0-11906 GCA_036873815.1 Phacellophora camtschatica | reverse complement strand
ATTGCCTCTCGTTTATTTTATTTGTTGTTCTTTCTTTCTTTACACGCCTTGCTTTTAGATACTTCCAAGAAAAGAAAGAGAAAATATTTGCGTTTTTTTCTTTATTTGTTCGTTTCTTTGTCGTACTTTTCAAATTTAAGCTTTTCTTGTTTCCCCATTACGATTGTTAAATTTGTTGTTCATGTATTTATTATTTTTATTTTTCGTTCTTGCAAATATGTATTCGTTTTCGCACCATTTGTTCATACCACTTTTCGTTTAGTAATCCTTTTCGTTCTTTAAAAAATTAATTCCCAACACCCTAGGATAATTTTATTTGTTTATCGTTTCATTGATTTATTAGTTCGTTCTTGCAAATATTAATTTGTTTATGGCAATTAACTTGTTTGTTTCGTTCGTAGTTTTTTTTGTAGTTTGTGTTTTTTATTTTTTTTTTGTTTATTTATTTTTTGCTCTTGTGAATAATAATATTTTCGTTCTTGCAAATAGATTGATTTTCCTAAATAATTTATAACTTTTGTTTCATTTCTTCAAGGTTTTTATCCATAAATATTATGTAGATATTCAATTTGGGGTTTTCCTTGTGGCGACCATTCTTTGATAAAGCAAAGTGGTGGAAAATTGTGTTCACAGATGGATGGAGAACAAATCGATTAAGCAAAGTCGAAGAGATGATTCTAGAACAGTGGAATGGATGGAGAAGAAAGCGATTAGCGTTGGAACAATGGCATCTAAATCAAAAGACGTCGAGAACAATGGCGCCTAAAACAAAAGACGAGTTTTATCGATGTAAAAGAGGCAAAGTTGCAAATCGAGTTCGTGATGCATAAACAAATGTGAAGTCGAGAGCGAGGAAGAGAATCGAAAAGTACCTAAGAGGGACGTGAGGAGCTGCTAAGTGCACGGAAGCGGTGCGCGACGCCTATTGTTTCGCTGGGAAAAGGCATTTTAGTAATATGAGACGGATAGAATGTACTCACGCGCCTAGCTGTTTGTGCTCTCCGTCGTCGTGGTTGATGCTCTCGTCCTGGAAAGCCGGTGGTAGAACAGAACTGAACTGTGCTTGGTGACAGCAGAGCAAGCCGTATGGTGGAGGCCAAACTTCGATAAAGGAATGTGGTGGAAAAACTGCGCGTTCACAGTTGGATGAAGAACAAAGCGATTTAGAAACAGTGGAATCGAGCGAGAAGAAAGCCATTACAAAATGAAAATTTAGTGAGTTTACCAAAAAAAACGAAGGAAGGGTAAGCGGGTGAAAGAAGTAATGGAGATACCAAGAGACGGAAGAAGGAGCAGTGGTTTTGTTAAATAAATATTATCTACTCACCGCGTTGTTCTGAGTGGTGGAAAAGCTCGAAGAGAAGAGCCGCCGTATGAGAGCGACGAACAGCGGCCATTGAGAAAAAAAGCAGGCAGGAAGAAGTTGGAGACGACGCGTGGTTGCTGCTGTTCACGAAATTAATTGAGAACGCACGGCGGCCTAGAGCATTTGACGTGGACGTTTTGTCGACTCGCGGAAGGCACGATCGAGAAGCGAAGAGGTCGTTCGCAGAGAGCAGCAGAGGCAGGAAGGGAAAAAAACCGGAGCTCGAGGGGGGTCAATGGCTTGGGCAAGGATGCACCGGTTGCGGATGAGCGATCCCGTTGTTTCACAAGAAAGATTCCCTGCTCCCGCAGATAGGCATCTTAGTAATATGAGATTGTTGCCGTCAATAAATACATAAATAATACCAACACTAAAAACTTCCCCAAAATTACAGTTTTAAAATAAAATGATTTCCTAAGCATCTAAATGACATACAGGGTCACATCAACTATGTCTGTTTGGGGCCCTTCGCGTAAGAACAAGCTTGCTTAATAGATTCTCTTTTGTATTGAGCATTTGTGTACTGAAATAATGCATCTCTGGTAAGGTTCAGACATCTCAAACATCACCTTGAGACAATTTGAAAATATATTTAGAGGCGGATTAAATTTGCAAATTGCAATTTTTAGTCGTTGGCCCCCTAATCTCAAGAATCTAAAGGAGCTAGTAGGACCATAGGTAAATGCGTTTTGTAAATGCATAGGTAGATTCATTTTGTATTTAATTTATCATGCATTTTGTCATTTGATCATTTCATCTTCTTCCCTGTCTTCAGACAATTCAGTTTTATTTCTATCGTATTCTTCATTTTCTCCATCTTCTTCATCGGGTTTTTCTCGTAAATAACGGTAATATTCTTCAGTTCTGCTTCTGTCAACATCTCTATCATTGATATAATCTTTGTCTTCGTCTTCGTCATCTTCTCTACTTCTCTGGAGTCTATGTATCATATCTTCTTCGTCCTTACGTCTGCGAAGTTCACGTACCACCTTTTCTAAACGCTCATCGTCTAAATCTTCCAATCCACCTTCAAAATTCAACTTATTTTTTGATCTAAATCTTTTTCGTTGTTTTTCTGTTCGTCCGTTTGAAAATTTACTTTTCCATCCTTGTTTGTTGTTGCTTCTTTTGTAGGAATAATTATTTGAATATTTTTTCTTGTGAATTTGACCTGGATGTTTCTTTTCTCGAAAGTTTTCATCAATTAAATTACCTTTCGTTTGATATTTGTGAAACAGTTTTTGAAAACTCCCAGTTTTTTTCTGAAACGTTTTCACGTCGGTTTTAATCCATTTAAAGATCGGCGTTGAATTTGGGCCTACGAACGAACTGGTCTTTACATCAACTGGTACCTTTACCAACTGCCTTCCGTAATAATCAACGGAATACATAAGAAACAAACTATTAACAAAATATTCTCTTTCTCCATTAAAAGATTTATGCAATGCACCAAGAAGACGGTTATACAGTCTTGCAAATATGTTGCCCCGCATTTTAGCTGGACTGCCTTTTTTGTAATCAGTTTCTTTTGCATTTTTTAGGATGGGCCATGTTGCAGATGGTATGTACTGAATTGATTTGCCAGTGTAAGAATATTTTGTATTTTTACAATCATCGTTAGTTGCATTCCAAGATTTGTTTGGTTTTTTAACAGCCTTTCTTTTTATGTTTATCTGATGGCCTTGAATAATCGTATCAAACAATGCATAATGTGATAAATCATCATGTGCATTTTTATAAGAATAATGAACGGCAGGATCACATTTAGACGTTCCTTCTCCTTCTTCGATTATCGTTTTAATTGCTTCAACTGCTGTGAAATAGTCTGTTACTTT
The DNA here is from genome assembly GCA_036873815.1 of Phacellophora camtschatica. NCBI lineage: Eukaryota > Metazoa > Cnidaria > Scyphozoa > Semaeostomeae > Ulmaridae > Phacellophora > Phacellophora camtschatica. Next base: position 8,705 of record JAYJMH010063759.1, on the reverse strand, counting down.
GAATAATTTTCCATTTCCATATGAATTTTCCGTTGAAACTTGTCTCTTTGGGTCTCCAGTGAATATCGAACTATTTGCACCGCAATTTGTTAATTTTGCTAAAACGAACAATACGCGAGTATAGAAGGATGCAATTCCAGATTTGTAGTTGAGGAAGTCTTTGCCTTGTGAATTCGCCTTTTTTATCTTAGCCATATATTTCTCTACTTCTATTGGGCATCCTTGGTGCAAAGGGCTGAATTTGGACGTCTTTAACTGATCGATTACATATTTCTGGCAACTCTTATCCTGTGATCCATTCTTACATTTTTTGTGCAAAAAGGACAACTTTGTGTGTCTAAAAATAGCTTTTCGGAGTAACTCATTCTCAGTACTTAAATCTGGTTTCTCTATTTTCATAAAAACATTTTCAATTAGGTGAGGAGAAAGTTTTTCGAGACTCACAATGAGATCTGGTGCAACTCCTCCTGGCAATTTTGAAGGATATTGCAGAATGAAAGTAGAATGAATGAAAGATGGCTGCCCTCCGACAGCATTTAATACGTTAGCAGCTAAAGCCATGTGTAGCATTTCTTGTTTTATGATAGTTTTTATAATTCTGTGTACATGTAAATTGTATCCATCCTTAATGGACCAAAGTGCTGTCAAATATAGGGGTATCGTTGAATGTTCAACTTCAACAGCTGCTTGAAGCAGTTCTCGCAAATGCTGTATATTAACAAGGTTTTCGATGGCACCAAACGTTGGTTCATCTTTTGCAAGCCATTCCATTACCATTCTTCTTTTTCGCACAGATAAATCACGATTAACAGGCATGTAGCTACTGTGGGACATTGGTAGGTTCATGGAGGTCTTGATCATATTCTTAAATTTAAGAACTGAGTGATAGTTCTCCATGTTAAATGTAATTCCTTTCATCACAGGGTACAAATTTGCATATTGCTTGAATAAGGGAAACACATGGTCTACCCAAGTAACATTGGCAGGAGAAACCACGTGATCAAACACTCGAAGAATAATTGCATTTCTTGTGGCAATATCAGGCATCCTAATAATTGATTCAAAATAACTCTTTTTTGGGTAGTACGCAATTCGATATAGTTGACCATCAATCAATTTTCTTGGAGTATTTAGTTTCGGCAGAGCAACATTCAATTCAACAATTCCCATATGATTTGATATTAATCCGTTTGGCAACTCAAATTGAGGTTCACAGCAACTGTACTTCATTGTTTTATTTGGTTTATCGTGAAAGAAACCAACCTCTATTCCAGATTGAGGTTTGCCAAACCTCGAAGCAACTATTTTCACTTTCAATGTATCACCAGATTCTTTCTTCAGAATGAAATGTTTCAAAGGGTGCAAGTAAATTCCATCATAAGCCTCCTTTAAAATTATTTCTTTGCATGTAATTTTTGATGCTTCACCTTTGACCTACAATGCAAAAGGTAGGTTTAAATATCAAAGGTGAAGTTTCAATATCACCTTTTACCTACAATTACGAAATTCAATTTCGATCAATATTGTTACATGTATCACATTACATTTCTCACAATTCAGTTTGAGATGGTGGCATTTGGCGCAGATGGTTAGTTAGATTATTTTGTAATGCAAAAATATTAAATATTTAAAGATTTCGGTTCCAACTTAAAAGAAATACAAAAAAGAAACGTGAAAATAAGAAATATAAAAAGACAAAAATAAACAAGGGTTAATGATTTTACTTTTAAGTTACCTAGTTATTAAATGGTAAATCATTTTCATATACCGTAAAAGCTCTACTTAGTACCCATCTCTAATTGGCCTCTCTCTATAGCCAAATTACATGCCTGAAACGTTGTGAAATCTATTCACATTCAATGGTATCATAATTTATTTATATTGGTATTAGTTAATATGGCACGATTAACTTACTTTAATGACGACAACTGGGCGATTTCTTAGTGCCTCCATTTCAGTATTTGTTACATCAAAAGAAACAAACCCAGCCTCGTTTTCCAACCATGTATGTTCCATTAATGGTACAATTCCAATGATTTGAAAGTCATCTAAACAATTTTTAATTGATAATATATCAGTCTGAGCACGTGCAAATGCAATCACAAAGTTTTCCGTTTCGTTTCTTATAATCATTCCATTTTCATCGGTAGGAAAACTGTTTCCAAAATCAAACACTATTTTCTTTTCGTTTTCATCAACAGAAAAAATTGCATCATGGTAAATCTTTGTTTCTTGAGCAATAAGAACTCTTCCAAATAATTTTGAAGATGGTACGTTGTCTTCATGGCAACCAATTGTTCCATAAATTCTTCCCATATTATTTCTTTGGTCATATAAATCCAAAACAAACCGCAGAGACAATTTACTCTTTGTAAACTTTTTAAATGATTGTTCAAAAGATACCCCTAATTTAGATTTTGCAGCATCTGGAGACCATTTAATATCAGTCAGTGTGCCATGAAATGTTCCTGCTCCAGTTTCTTTTGAAATACTTAAAATTTGTCTTTTCCATAAATCACCCATTGATAAAACCCTCGTACTTGCCGCAAAGAATCCTGGGATATTGATCTTCAATGCCCATATTTGGGTAAACCTTTGTTCAAGAGGATCAATGTCCACCATTTTTGCTGTTGATGTACTGCTGTCATCTAAAAAGAAAAGAAAGAAATTAGCCAGTAAATTTCGTGGAATAATTTTAATAAAAAGAAATAGATGTTGTAACAAAGCAATCTTTCGTACATTTTTAAGATAAACGAAGGAAAATGTTTATTATTATCTTTTCCCTTCCCCTCATTTTTCTTTCCTCTCTTAGGCTCTGGAACAACGGGTTACGTTCTTACAACTTGGTTTCTGAGAAAAAATAAAAACAATGGCACACGTATAAAGCTTAATAGCTCTAAACTTAATAGCATTTTGACATAATATTTTAAAAATACCTTGGATTGGTTTTCCCAAGACACTATCTACGCTTTGATTCCTTGTGCATAAGCCAGCATTGTAACACACCTGCTTGATTGAAACGTCTTTCAAGAGAAATCCGTTCGTCCCTGAAGGGTTGTAGCCTCCGTTCCCTCCATGAAAAGAAGGAAGAGCATGATGGGATACAAATCTGTTTATGTCATAGTTTTCGATCTTATTGTTTACTGTTGCAACGTCAGCAATGAAACTGCCATGAAAATGGAAACGAGGTCCAGAGAGCAGTGTTTTGTGTGGATTTTCATTCTTTCCTAAAACTGCAAAATATAATCTACGTAAAATATATAATTCGGTATTAATATTATTAATATCAGTACATAATTTGGTATTAATATTATTAAGTTTTTATTTGACGCAAGGGATATTCCAAGGATTTTTCAGTGTTGGACCAAACCTAAGAATTAGTTGTGACAACATCCTTTTGATTTGCTGAGAACGACTCTATGGCGTGTTTGATTGGTACAAATTCTGGAAATGGTAGACTTAGTAGACTCAGAATTTGTGTTTGATTGACCCCGAAATTCCGAGAACGGTAGGTTTGGAATAAAAGGCCTTCAGAATAAAAGGTTTGGAATAAAAGGCCTTCAGATTTCGTAGATATTATACCGTTGTTAGGATTTTTGTTTTGATTGGGACTTCGTCTCTTTGAAGCCTTCTATTTTCAGAATTTGGTAGGTTTAGAGTTACCAATCAAACACACCGCTAATAAAAAACTAAACGACGGAGGGATTTCTTGCAGCTCTTATGACTATTGAACAAGGCATGATACCATAATACCTTTTAATTCACTAAAATGCTAAATATTATAAAGACTAGCTGAACAAAAATAAAACATCGTGGTTATTGCATTTTTCATGGTGAATAGGATTGTAACAGAAAAACTTTACAAGGCTAACCAGTACATATGTTTAAAATATGCCTTGATGTGTAGTTAATACCAAAAATCCTCGAAAAATCCGCAAGGGGCTTATTTGTAAAAATCAATTTCTGAGTGGGGGCTTATTCGAGGGGGGAGGCTTATTTGAGCGAGGGGTTTATTAAATATTACCGCAATTAACTTTGAAAATGTTTTCGACAGTGAGTGATGATATAATTTTACTTATAAAGATTAATCATGTAAATCACATAGCACTGCAATTACAAAATATAGTATTGAGTTATAATATGATATCTAAGAAGCTGTTATCTCTTCAATGCTTGTCAAAAATCTCTGGAACGCTTGCTTAGATTGTCAAAAATTCAATAAATTTGTCTTTGAATGTCGGTAATTACTGTATAAATCACCCCCTCTCCCCAGAGACAATGTTGTTCTGTTAGTACATTGTCCCACCGTTATATGCTTAGTCTTCTTTGTCACGATATTCAGTAGTCAACCGTCGCGAATTAACATTGTTCTAAGGAGGAAACTCGAGTAAGAATAAGAAAATTTGACAACGTGTTCCAAGACATTGCTGCTTGGTATCATTCCAACAAGTCCATGGGGGCTTATTTGAGGATAGCTTCTATGCAAAAATCATTTTTTAGGTGGGTATTTAATCGAAGGTGGGGGCTTATTCGGAGGTGGGGGCTAATTCAAGGATTTACGGTAGGCAATTCGGAGGGTGCCTCGGAATAAGCGTTTTTAGGTCAGTTTGATTCCTATTATAAGTTTTCAATTGCCATTCAATAACAAATTAAACAGTATCAGGTGTGATGTGACATCAGCAATTCCCTCTAGCCTGAAGTAAAGTCTTTTAAAAAAAGAGATAATGCCAATATAAATTAGAATTTAAAATTAGAACCAACTACACATATATTTCATTTCATGTTTTCTAAGTAGAATTGATGTCTATATCGTTTACAATTCATAATTATAGCACCAATAATTCTTCTTTTCACATCTCGCTAATAGAAATTTGCATTGAATTAAAAATAAGCTGGCATAGGATCATGTTTGGCTGTTCGCATTAATTAACCGAACAATTATTTTTCCATCCCAATGAGAATAAAAAAAAACACGTGTTTCCGGGTTCTACTTCGAATTGCACGTGAAAAACAAACATCTTTCATGCACATTTTAACTAAAATCCGGCTGAAGGCGTGCAAATAAAGAATATTTGATTTCCACACCAGATGATATCAAATAAATATTTCTAATCATTTTAACAAAACTAATGACATTACAAGGTGTAGTTCTATGTCTTGTAAAGATAAAATTTCAACCTGCTGAATTTGTTGATAAACAGAGAAATAATGTTTCTGCATTTTTATTGAATTAGTAGGTAGCAGTAGTAATCCATGGGTTGTGGGGATCTTCTGAACAGTTTATCCCGTTTGTGTTTTAGTTGTCGCGTGTCGCGGAACAAAGCGCGAAACACTGGCTGACAAATAAACTTTACAGCGTTTTGATTTACAGTGTTCTGCTTCGTGTATTTCTGAACTAAATATAAGAGTCGTGGGATCAAAACTTTGACTTGGGTAGACATTCAAGAAACGAGTTTGTGTGGGATAAAAGGGTAGACATTCAAGCACCATACTTTTCTTGTCTCAAATTGCTGTAATGAAATTGGAAATCGTCCGACAAGGACTGAAATCTAAATATTTTCCGACAACATTTTGGCCATGTTTATGTGCTTTCAGAAAAGGTCACACTATTGCAGACTGCTCGTTCGATCCACGGATGCTTGCGACGAATTAGAGACAAAATAAAAAAACAGAAACGATGCAAAAAAACGATAAATTCAAGGATATTTTTATTGCTAAAATGGCTCTAGAAGCCCTGTATGCCAGGGCGAAATATTAGCAACAAAAATATCGTTGAGTTTATCGTTTTTTGCGTCGTTTCTGTTTTTTTATTTTGGCCATGCTCTCCTCTGGCCACGTTGCCCTGCAACCAAATACGTGAAATACCTGACAAATTGTTGCATACTTTAGCAGTAATAATTCTTTACCTTTGATAGAGTTGATGGCAATCAATATGAAAACAAGCATCGATTTATTTTCCATCTTCTTTCACCTGATTAAAATAAAAGTAAATACAGCCTGCCTTCACTTCATGATTTGATTTTGAATGCTCTGACAATGACTTAATTTTCGTATATTCTTTCAAAGTAGAATGACTGCCTTTAGTCCTTAGCAAGATGAGCATTCGGCACCACGTGTATCTTATCAATTGTTACTGCTCAGTTGATTTGTGACGTCATACCAAAATACGCCCAAAATATCGAGATTGTAACAGAACAGGTAAATAAAATTTCAAGGCAGTCAATAAGAAATTATGGAACTTAGTTTACGTTAAGACGTTGTCAAAATTATGAAACAGAAATGTTTAGTTATGTTACTTGTCATACACAACAGCCACATCATATATCATGCATCATGGTTACGCAATTTTGTTTTTTTTTGCATCATAAAATTTGTTTTATTTCATATTTCTGTTATAGGCAATGAAGTAAAATGTTTGTCTGTAAGAGTGTTATCAAGCATTGTTTTATAAACATTTAGATTGTCAAATTACTACATTTAATGAATGCCTTGCACATTTGATAAAGATTTGCAATGCTTTTTATAGTATCTTATAAAAAGTTGTTACGCTATATGTTCAGGGGTGGCCAACACGATAAAATGTTTAAAACTGGGTGATTGCTGAGATAAAAAAGATAAGCCTTGTTTTTGATAAAATGCAAAAATATAATCCAAAACCCAGCTGCTGCGTGGCTAGACCTGATGTGTTTGGGGGGCAGCAAATTGAACCAGATATCCTAGCACCCTTTTATCCACCACACATTGCGGAATAGAATGACGAAGGCAGCCTTTGACAGGGGGTTGCCGCAATTGCTCCTTTGCCCCTTCCCCCTTTCTACTACCTTGTGTGTAATTTCGTTTGATGAATTAACCTTATGTCTTTATTTTGCGACTGACTGTTGAAAACTTCGAAAAGCTGAAAGCACAATTACATTTAAATCCATTTCATATCTGTTCTTCTCTATGAGTTTTTGAAAAGTGTTTTTTTGAACATTTGAAAACATTTTAAAAGTCTCTCAAAAGTTAACAGCTGGATTTTAGCTGCACTAACATCAGTGAAATTAATGTCAAAAATTTAATTCAAGAATAAAATCACTCACAATCAAATAATTAAATTGAAATAATCTCTTATTTTCCCTATTTTTCTATGTTCATCTTTGCGTAGTTCTTCCTTCTCGTCGTTGCTGTATTAAAAACTGCGATCCTGTTGATGAGAGATTTGAATATGAATGAGAAATGAAAAATCAAATGAAGGAAATTTTTCAGGAAATGACATGGCAGCAGCTGATAACAGAAATACTCAAAACTCATATTTTATAAATTTAAGCAAACAAGCAAAATTTTTCAAGGAGTTGCGAAGCGGGTTTGCTTACATTGCAAATGCATTCTATTCAATTTTGATTTCTTTGAACTTAAAAATTATAAATTAAACGAAAATAAATAAACGACCTATTTTATGATTCCCAGTACAAAATTCGAGTCATTGATTTTTATCTTTCTATTGATAACAGCTCTAAAATTGATTTTGCTTTTCCGGAGGTCATTGTTCGCCTACGCTCCCTGCCATTGACACTGATGTCTCATCGTGACGTCCTACGGTTTTCATTAGGCCCTCCTCTGATGCCAAATTCCTCTATTTTGAAAACTTCCTATGATTATGCTATACATATCTCAAAATAACTTTTTGAAAAATGGTTTTCTGCTGGTTAATAATAACCCGAGGATTGGTTTTAAAGAAAGCACTCATTATAAAAATCTTCGGATTTCGCAGCACAGTTTTATGTGGCCTAAAACAAATTTTCGTAGATGAGGCTAGATCTGGAATATCCAATCAATTTTATTACTTTGTAATTTTTTCTCTACCTGTCCTACATTCCGTGTTTTGATAGTGAAATGAATAGTGAAATAAATGAAAACTTTACATTTCCAATTGTAATATGGATGGCAAAAATGTGGATATTTTTAAAAGACAAATAAAAAGATTTCAACCAATTTTTTTGTTGCAAACTATGCATACCATACATACCAAATCTGGGTTGCATTTAAATTTATACCAAAACAGGGCTGCATGTCCTGGATAAGTTGTATATATTGTATGTTTCTTAAAACCATTATAATATATGCTCCATTTTATTATATATATTTTATTAAATTCCGTTCTGTACGTTCGTATCATCAGCTGGTTATATTTGTAATTGAGTTGATATTTTATTCAACATTGAAATGAATATGAAAAAAGTTTTCATAAATAATTTCACTTGCACATATTTTTATCAATCCAATTCAATAATAAATATATTGTCCATATTTTTATAAATCCTAAGTCCTAGCGGTTTTTATTTTTCTTCCTCCTCATCTTCTTTCTTCCGAATTTCCTCCGGAACTAGTTTAGATGATATTGAGGAATGATTGGAAGGGGGCTCCCAGGCATACTGCCCCCCAGGCCAAATAGGGTTAGTGTGTGAAGATCCGCATTTCCTTCAGGGTAGGCAATGGCATCCGGTACGAGTGAGCTTTTATGCTTTTACCAAGCTCTTTAGGAAATTCAAATATTTCTACAAGCTTTACGAGTTTCTTTCGAGTTTCAGTAATCAGCCAGTCCCTTCAAAATATTTTATCTTCAAGTTTTCATTCACACACACGAATGAAAAGCATAGGATCAAGCATCATTTCATGCAAAACATTCACAAAAAGGAAAATGATGTTTCCATTTATCATTAATGCCT
>JAYJMH010063758.1:0-34669 GCA_036873815.1 Phacellophora camtschatica | reverse complement strand
TTTGTTTATATAATTCTTTATTTTCCTCTTTTCTTCAGTATGGTATTATAGTTTGGGGCCTTACATATGATTCATATATCAAGACAGTTTATTTGCTACAAAAGAGAATAATAAAAGCCATAGCTTTTCAGCATTTCACCTCAACTTTTGCTCCCATCTTTCTTGATCTGAAAATCTTAAGGCTTTCCGACCTTTTCCAATTCAAGCTACTTTGTTTTATGTATGAATGTATTAACAGGGCTTCCCCTTCATATTTCCATAACTTTTCACGCCAGTGGCAACTGTTCATCAATATGGTACTCGACAGTCATAAAAGAATGACATTTTCTTAACAAAGAAAAGCACATTGCTATATGGTCTTCGATCAGTGCACTATTGTGGTGCTAAAATATGGAACAGCACTCCAGTAAACATCAAGGAATCAACCTCTATCTACAGTTTCGAAAAAATCTCAAAACTTTCTTCTTTACCAATAATTATCAAAACTAATCATGGTAAAGTGCTCCTGGGGGCTGGATGGGCGTTTTTTGCATCTGTCTAGTTTCTAGAAGTATTTTAAACCCACATTTAGATACAGTTTCTTCGCAAGTTTATCATCAATCCTCAAATATTTAATCAAATTTTTATTCTTTTCTAAGACAGGGGGTGCACTCTCCTCGATTAGTTTATCTAATGAGGAGGCTCCTACTTAAGAAATTCCCTGCATACAAATTTATTATTTATTTTTTTTAGATTATTGTCATGTCTAGAATTTATATTTATTTGTACTTAGTTAATTTATTTTGAAATTGTTGAACGTATTGGAATTTTAAAATAAAAAACTGAAACCGAAACTGAAACTGAACTGCTGCACAGGAAAGTGGAAACTATCACTCTTCATCCATTAACACCATTGTGGTGTTCAATTATTCATCATTGTCTGGGAAAAGTGCAAAACCTTCAATAACTGTTAGGCAAACAGTTGCTTCACCCAATCCTGGCCGTTCTGCTATGGCATAGTAGTAGTAATAGTCTCATTTACTATGTCTGTACCAACAATAAAGCTTTCCTGAACTCTGGAAGAATTGGTCCTTCTTGACAAATTTTTTCTTTAAACTGTCATAAATTCTTCATAGGATGAATTTGAATGTCTCTTATGCAACACAGAAGGTCTTCTTGAATCGATCTTCTGAGTAAGTTCCCCAGACTAGGTTCCACCCTCCTTAGTTTTGATGCAGTTGTTGTGAACTTCAAGGTACATATTCAATCTCTCTTTTCAATTCATGGTACCGTAAAATGACAACGAGAAGATTGAAAATTATTGTCAGAAGTCTACGCTTTTGAATAACATTATTCAGCAAAGCCACCAGCAGAGTATGGTGTTTTTGTCTATACTGCCCAATTTTTATCCAAATTGCAATTCTCTGTTTTCTGTCAATTTCGTTGAATATCAATGCATCTGATCCCAAATCTCATGGGACCTAAAGGGAGCAAAGCTGTATCAAAATGAGCCGTGTCACACAATCACAACAATCACATCAACAACTTTTTTCGCTAGGCTACAGATCGAAATTTATTTAACGGCAAGTGCCGAAAATGCTCAAATAACATCAAAATCTAAAGTCTAAATCGCAGACGCACTTGAGTCGGGTCTAAAATCGGCCTTAGTTGTCGAGATACGGGGAAAAACCTGATTTACTTGATGCTTATCTATTTGTTGGAAGCAGCAGGCATCCTGTCAGATTTCTTTGACTCACCTTCTGGCCAAATTAATAAACAGCTTAAATTGAATTTATCAATCGAGATGACAGTTTCATATTGCAGTGGAATTCTCTTTGAACGGTTTATGGCGGCAGGGAGTTAGGAAACGTTCCCAACTGGTATGTCAATGACATTTGTTGTCCTCAATTTTACGATTCTGAACATATGAGCTATCTTTCCACACATGCTTCAAGCAATAGAGAGTACAATTTAAATATTTTATCTTTTGTAGATGGATCCTGGATCAAGTACATGGTACGTAGGTGTTATCAATGCCATATTCAATTCAGCGGAGCTCTTTGCCATACTTGTCTTTGGAGTATGGGTACATTACAGACGTGGGTTTGAGCCTCTTGTTGTTTCATTGGTCTTTTTTATCCTTGGTAATATTGTTTATGCGTGGGCATTGTCTTTTGGGTACTCAGGAAAGTACATAGTTGCTGTTGCACGACTTTTAACTGGATTTGCATCAGGTTGGTATTGATAGTACTTTCCATAAATGATTAGTCGGCTTTAGCGATTGCCTAAATGTCAACACTCTCGCGGTTTGCTAATTAATTATCTTGGGTCGATAGCCACTGCTGTCTAATGGAGTTTCAGTGATTGTACTGCCTTTTTTCAAAAAGGCATATGAATATTTTGTGTATGAAACTTTGCCCAAATCAAAACTTTGAATATATGAAATTTATCACAAATATTTGGGTACCGTTAACTCCAAAGAGAGGAAATTTGAGATTTGGTGTTGAGAATTAAGGCCAACAATATTTTGGTATGTGAACACTTTTAATGAGTATGTTTTGGGATGTTTTGGACCTTGAATGTCGATGAAATTGCTATTAGTATTTATTGTCACCAAAAACGTGGTTGAACACTTTGGGGTTACCAACAAAATAACCACATGAACACAGGCATATGGAGTGGAGACACAAGCAAATGCAGAAGAGGCATATTATTTGGGCATTTTATAGGGAGTTTGGTGACAGTGAACACCTTCATAATCGTTGTACCACTTACGACAACAGTGGAAAATGTAATAAAACAAATGGCAGATGCCTGCTGTTATTTTAATGACGTATTAGGTCACTGTTATTTTGATGATGTATGAGTAAAATCTGAAACATATATTTTCTTAAAACCCTGCTTATTGTTTTCTAGATATTTTTTAGGTTACCCTTTATCTTTTAATGAGCTCATAACAATATGTTTGTGTAGTGTTCGGAACTTCTTTCCTAACTTTATTTAACTATGGAGACAGAGCACATTTCAGGAGATTTTCGGCCATTTTCTTTTCTTTCGCCTCTTTTTGTCATTACATTTTCAAAGGTTAGCTAAGCGGAAAATTGTGACTGAACTCTTTTTTTTTTGGTTGGGACATATTTAAAATTGACTCGAACAGCCCATTGAAATTTTTCTGCCACTTTACCAAAATCACTAGCTAATAGAATAAGGATGGTTCTAATTTTTTTTTTGTCATTCTTTTATCATTTCAGCAACGTTTTACATTTCTTTCATCGAAAAATGTCAAATTTCCATATTATTGTTTTGAAAACCTATTACTAGTGCTTTGAAAACCTTTTATAAAACCTAAAATTCCAACGCCATTTCTTATTCATATTCCACAAATTTCTACCTGTATTTTTGAAAGACATTCCTTTAAACCTGCAATGCATTTGTCAATCAAAATAAAAAAGCCCATGAAATGACAAATATTTCCCCTACTAAAATCTGAGATGCTGTGGTACTAGGACCATTTTTGCCTGCTGGAACAATACTTTTGTGAGGGGAGTGTATTTACCGTATAAAATTTCAATATAATTCTTATTTGATTTTTCAAAATATCAGATTGCAGAGAGTTTCTTAAAAATTGTCACTTTTGTAAGATATATTGTTGTTCTTGAAACCCACTATACCAACCCCGGAATGTCTAATCATCATAACAGGTTCATCCTTTTTGAGAAAATGAGCTACTATTTGGTCTGCCAATGTCCATCAACAGTTTTTGATTGATCTAATTATTGGCAAGTGCTTCAATATCTTTATGTGCGTCTTTCATGGTGTCCTCATTTTTAAAAACTTCTTCTTGTATGTTTCAATTAACTCATTAATCCCTGTATACGAGAAGCATCCACTATAAATACTTTTAGATGCGACCTTCCCATGGAATTCTTTTCAATCCATGTTAAAGGACACCACTTGGTGTTCGCATCTCCAATTAATTTCAACTTTTGTATCAAGTTTGCCTTGAAGTTTCTTGTTCGGTGATAAACAGAGGATAGAAGGATAGTCTATAGAAATTCTCCTTTTTGAAAAGGTCACATCAGTAGTTTGCTTAGAAGGGTCTGGGTTGAATGATTTTTTCTGTTGTTTTGCTTAGTGGTTCACGAAGTTTAGATCGTCCTTTAAATCATCAGCGACAACTCTTGGATCATGTACAACAGTAAAAATTGAAGTATCACCCGCAAGAAATTTGACAGTGAACTTTAAGTTTTTAATAAGGTCATTAATATCAACTAGGAAATTAAATGGACCCATAATTGACCCTTGTTGAACTCCCAACACGATCAACCCTCATATTGAAAGTTTACTGTTTAGAATGGTACGTTGTTGCCGAGAATTGTGATAATTTCGTATTAAAGGGAAACTTTTTCTCCGATATTTCACACCGGCGCAATTAAAATAAAAAATCTTCATGGCAAGCACTGTCAAAGCCTTGAAATGTCAAAATGGACGGAGCGAACATTAGAATGGATTACAGTCAAGGAAATTATATATAGAATGAACGATCGACAGCAATTAGTGTCAGTAAAGGCTGTTAAGAAGAGAATCATCACATATTTTTATTGAAATATCATCCAAGGCAAGTGCTTTGTTAGAATTTGATGATCTGATGAAGATCTTTTCATCCAGTATTTCAAAATCTGTTAGCAACGAGTCAACGAACTGCACATCGCGAGGAATTGTACTGCCAGTATCCATGGCAGCACACTGTTGTATGCAGTATTCATTAAATATTTCTACTTTTTCTGCAAATAGAAACATTTCATTTTTTCAAATTTTATTTAATAATGACCAATACTTTTTTCTCCCAGTGTCTTGATTCGCCAATATTCGGCCTATTTTGGCAAAGTAATTGTGCTTAGCATTTTTTTAATCAAATCTTGACCATGGGATATCATATATTGATACTTTCATATCTTTTACAAGGTCGGTCACTTTTAGTAAGTGCTTTACATACTTTATTCTTCTTGCGGATAAAGTTCTTCATGGACTGTGTTATCCAAGGTAAAAAAAGTTGTGAGTTGTTTAAAGTTTAGACATTTTACTACTACCAACGCACTTTACAAACTGAAACAATCAGAAACCTTTCTATCGAGACAAAAAATTATATTATTGTTGATGAATTGCATTTTTATAAAAGGTTATAATGCAAATCATTTCTTGAGGTTAATTACTGAGGCTTTTGAGGACTATCACAAATGAAAAAAATAAATTCCGGAGTCATATAAGTGTGTTGCTCAGAATTAGCATTTCATTTTAGCGAAGCAGAAAGAGAAAAATGTGTAATTTAAAAAGTCAGAGAATAGGGTCATTAATTTAAAAAAAATCCGAGAATAGGGTCATTAATTTTATAAAAGTCAGAGCAAAGGGTGCATCTTCAGCATAAAAATGTCAGAGAAGAGGGTCTATTTTTATTTTTGGGAAACTCACATGATATATATATGGATATAGAAATGAGCCCACCAGGCCTCTAAGATAACCTAAAACCTCATTTAGAACTATTCACTCTACAATTGCATCTTTATAACCTCTTTATCTCTCGCAAGCTGTTATAAAGGGCAACCATGCAGCTTTTAGGGTACTGCGCTTCGACTGCAATCATATCCCTAGACTTAATTTCGCCAAAAGGTACTCAGCGCATAGCTGAATTGCTGCATCAGAAATTCTTATATCTATTGAACTTTTTTAGTAAGTTCAAATGCATGAGTCTGAGTAACATTTGAGACCGCATCTTCCTGAGAACAAAAAAAATTTTCTTCAAAATTTAAGTACTGTACCTTGCCCTTCTGCTTGGAGGGGATTAGGAGAAATGTCAAGACTTTCACCGTAAATAGCTTTTCTATTTTTGGAGACCTCTGCTAATGCTGGTTGTAATATTTATTTAGCCACTTCTTGTGAAACTTTGCATCGTTTGAAACTAGGCTTTCAACAAGATATTCATTCCTCAAGTAATTATTTTTTTCACTAATAGTGGCAGATAACTCATCAACGTCCTCTAGTTTGTTTGTTTTTTTGTTTGTTTGTTTGGAAAGGATGTCGCTCTCTCGGCGCGCTTGTTATTCTTTGCTGGACATAAAAGTAATTAACTAGATATTTTTGGCAAATAAAGCACAGGCCATAATTGGACTCCCGGTTTGCTGATTTGCTAGTCCTTCTTTGAAACATTCAGCTATGGCTTTGGCACATCCAACTATGCAAACTTTATCTCGACATTTCTGGATATAAAGTGAGACTCTAACAATTTTTTTCAGTAATTCATACAAAAGCATAATAATATTCCGTGTCATGGATGTCTAGAAGGAAGTTGATGGCGATAGCATACCCACATACGATTTACCAAATTCTCTAGAGTATTTTAAGTGATTATTTAAATTTTTTAAATCATTTCCTAAGCAATAAAAAAACAAATACATTGCAAGTATTTTCCATGGATCCTTCAGCAGGTCAATCTAGATTTAAAATACAACTAATAATTTCTCAGAATATGTTAGAATATAATTTCTACCATCTTCATTGATGAATGCATTTATCCGTTCCAGTGACTCCGACAACACACAAAATTAATTATTCTTATTTTAAATACGTTTAGCAGAAAAGGTATTAAAATGGTACAGAAAGCGGTCTGGGACCTAGTACCATTGTTTATAAATTGATTTTGGGGAATGGGAATGTAGCAGCCGTTTTATTGCGAGAAATGTTTTCAGAGTGCCTATTTACATACGTTTAATAAGTTATAGTGTTTAATTCTCCTTCCTGAAAGGAGTATAAGAAAGTGACCATGTAAGGAAGTGTGGATAATTTGCCCAATGCAAAATTAGCACCAGGGGTTATTTTCGAACTTGTGTCAATATTTTATCTGATTCCAGGTAACCTGTTTTTGACTTGCACAAGAGGAAAAAATACATGTATTCATCTTCATGAAATCTTGGATATATTCTTGTGTTAACAAGAAAATCATGATTGAAGATTGCAGACTTATTTGTTTAACACCACATGGACTCAGAAATCTGCTACAAAATTCACTAGCATCCACATAATAATAAGTTATTCTTGGCTGTGCGTTGCTTATTTTGTCACTGAATCATTTCTCAACATGTCTATGATATTGCTTCCCCAATATCCGTCTGACGATTTAACTATTTCCAACAGGAAATAGTTTGATATTGTGCATGTTTTAGTTTCATTTTCAATTAATGATTTTAAAATTCCATACTACTTACAAATATACTTAAACGAAGCAAAATTAAAATTTGAAATGAAGTTACATGTAACAATAATATTATATCACAAAATAAATTAACTTGTATATAGTGGAATTTCTTTAAGGAGGACCTCTCAAAGTAGTGGATGAGCTAACAAGAAGAGACGACCCCCTTTTATAAGATTATATATTATTTAATAGAAATGATTCAAGTTTGCAGTCATTAAGCAGAAAATCAATAGATTAATTTTATTTTTTGATTAGCATTACAGGGAGTTTTGTAAACGAGTTCTAAGATATCTTTTAAATGAATATTTTGAATTGGAATTTCTGATTTCTACTGGTAGATCATTCCACATTTTCAATTAAAAATTATATCATTAACCTCTACGTGTGTAACAGGAGAAATGAATATCGAGTTTTGATTTTTACCGACAAGATAGTCACAAGGAGACTGTGGTGTTTTTGGCATTGACAAAAAGTCATAAAATACATTTGAAATTTCAGTTGGATTAGATGTTAAATTTCCATTTTTATCTTTAATTTTATTTATGCTTAAAGAAGCAGAGCTTTTATGTGAGATAATAGATATAATCCAAGACCATAACTTTTTCATGTTTTGGCTGTTTGTAGCAAAATATTTTTGTAAGTAAATTATTCGCGAATTTTTTAATTCATTGGTCACACAGTTTCTAAATTTTTTATAAAGATTGAGATTTATCTCTGATTTCTCTTTCTTCGTTTTTCTTAAAATGCGATCACGAATTTTCATAATTTTTTGAATTTTACTGCTTATCCATGGTTTCATTCCAAGATTAATTTCCTTTTTTGTACGCTTTTTGATTGACACATGCTTGTCAGCCAAGGGAGTTACATCTTTTAGAAATTTATTGTAATTTGTGTCAATATCAGAAGTGCCATTTAAAAGTCTTCGATAAAATTTCTTTCATCAAATAAGGAATAATCATATTTGAACATGTTGGATTAAGTATATGAGACGTTGGCATTTTTCAAAATAAGAAGTTGGGGGAAATGATCGGATATGCGACTCAAAATATTTAGAGTATTGTTAGAATTAGCTAAGTTGGTGAATATATTATCAAAAGTTGTAGAACAGCGGTCAGAAATTCTAGTAGGGTGATTTATATATGGTAAAAAATTGTTCGTAAAAACGTTATTGTTAAAGTCAGTAGTAGGAGTAGGAGTCATAGGTTGTAAGATTTACATTGAAATCGCCCATGATGAAGACCTGTTTTTTAATTAGTTCAGGAAGAATATATTTGAAATGAGTAGTATCTATGTCCGAATCAGGATGCCTGTAAGCACAGCAGGCTTACGCAGCAGGAAATGTTTTTATCATTTTTAATTTCAATTTCAACCCATACAGTTTCAAATTCATCACATTTGAAGTTTAAATCATCACATGAGTTAGAGATAAGAGAGGTTTTGACATATAGTCCTACACCCCCTTTTTGACTCAGTGATTTAGTGTCGTAAAGTTTATATCCATCCATATCTACATTGGTCATAATTGGTTTTTTACTGAGTGCCACATCTCAGGACTTTTTAGAGATAACGGAAAGATAAACTGGTTCATCACGATGTATAGAGAGACTCTTTATATCATTATGAAGAATAGAGAGGTCATGAGAATTAGAATTTAGAGAAGCAAGTTCAGGAACAGTAAAAAAGCAGGATTCAATAGTTTGAGGCAATTGCTCATCAATGCCATAATCGCTTAAATTAGGCAGACTAGTGAGATCTAAAGTTGACTCAAATGTAGGAAGTCTATCAATATATGAAGGCAGATCATGGTTTTGCATGTCAAGCATGAAACATATAGATCAAATAAATCTTAAACTAAAATTTCAAAAATATTAAAAGTCAACACAACAATATTTACCTATTGAAGGTAAAGTATATAAGAGAAGAATTAAATTCCTTCTATTTATAATTAATCCAAACCTAAACTACTAGCCTTTTTCCTTTCACTGTCGCTACTTTCTGGAATTTCTACGCCGAGATCTTCGAAAACCTCTTTGCTCTCGCCAAACACTCGTTAACGGATTCTTTCTGACCCGATGGTTGCAAATCAATTCCGTTAATACGCAGACAAAGCCTGCGTTGGTATTGCTCCCCGTCATCATTTGTTTTCTGCAAATGCGACACATGACTTTCCAAAACCGAAATTCTATCTTCCATGTTTCTAATTTGTGTGCTTTGTTCCTCAATAATTTTTAAAATGTAACTTACACAATCTTTCGTGGCAATTTTTTCTTCTAACTTGTCAGATTGGTCGGTCATAAATTGGTGCATGGTTTCGATCGAAAAATCATTGGGTTCCATGGGCATTGTAGCTTGAGGACTGGATGATTTTCTTCGTCTTGTTTTAGTCATGTTCAATCAAAATGCTTGAAGAATAACTTCCATGAAACAAAAAAATCCAAACATAGCATAACTATCGCATTTTATATTACCAATACACCGCTGGTCGCAGCTGTTTATAATATGTCCGCCATTAACAAAAACACATGTAGACTCCTTACTCCAGCCTTAGTAACTCTTCCTGTTCACACGATCATGCAATAGGGAATGTAACAAATTGCAGCAGTAGTAACCAGTTCTACTGTTTCTTCTGTTTTACAGTTTCTTCTTTTTCTGTTTATCCTTTTGCAATTGATTCATATTGCACAAAGCACCTTTAAGCAAACCCGTAGATAATTAGCATATGACAGCTAGTTCATATTTGAAGAAGTGCAAGTTGGATTTTTGGTATCAATCAGACATTTTCTAAATTCTGAAAGTTTTCGCTTGATTTCCACAAATGCTTTTAGCTTCCCTTTAGCTTATTTCTTCAAACATTATTTTGATAAGTTGCTGATAATTTCAATCCGTAGTTCATCCACATGAATCTAGCAATTTAAGTTTTATTATTTGCAGCAATGTGGCCAATCAATGGATAGAACTGGTTTTGTACAACAAAGCTGCTGGATTCTCCATAAGAGGTGTAGATTTCCTGCAAATTATAAACATTTTTGAAAATTGTGGCAATGAACGCAAATATGTTATGATAAAATATTTCAAAAGTACATTATTCTAACTCATTGGGCATTGTTAGTTCCACAACTAGAGGTCCGAAATTTATGGTCAGTGAGTATCTTATTAAATGCGAAAAAGCGAATTAAATACTCAGATAGGTTTTATTTTGTTCCTTTTGAAACTGTTAAACAGCTTTTGATACCACCACGGACACTACCTATGTAATATAATGGTAACCTCTGCCCAATGAACAACCTTTATTTTATCCCTGATAACATTTCCAAATCGGTATCATCAGTTCATGCAGTAGTCTGGAACAAACGTTTTTGATTGTAACTATGGAAACTTTATCTTGACATTTCTGCATATAGAACAGCAACCGTAATAATCACAAAAGATTTTCTTACCATAACTCTCTCACGAACGTTGATGTGATCGATGTTCGACACTTTGAACAATCGCAAATTATTTCGATGCTGCGTAAATGTCTGTATTAATACTGTCATTTGTAGCCTTGTTTTTTTGTGTTGCTGTTCCTATTTATATTTTGTCAACATCAAGCCGCAATCGTTTGGATTTAGAAATCACAAATAGCATTTCGGAGGCAGATACTTGGCAACAAGGAGGCCAGCTGCAAAATACCCAGCAGTTTGTCAACACATTTTACTTGCTCTAGAGTATTTTTTTGACAATGTTCTCTCGTGAATAATAAGTTCCTGCCTGCTTTCAAATTCTTTAGAATGATATTAGATAATTTCAAAAATGTCTACAAAATAATTATGAAATGAGTGTCTTCTAACACTAGAAAAACATTATTGACGACTTGTGATGCCATGGTGTTGGCTCCTTTTGGTGTTGGCTCCATAATCTCATTTTGAAATCCCTCAGATTCCTGTACTTTTCTTTGATATTCATGAAACAAACCAGTCACATTTGTTTTATCATTCAAGGAACAAACAAGGAATTTGATTAAATACAAGTAATTATCTGCACTTGCGTGTTGCTGTGAAATTTTCCGTCATGGCTACAACAACGTTTTCAGTCAAATCTGTATCCTTGCCAAGCACCCGTCCAATATTATAGTCAGCGCTGTTAGCATCACTAGGGCATGAAACCTGGTTATGGTGCAGAATCAGACACGCTGAAAGAATAGGATGCAGACCCCAACTCAGAAACTGGAATTCGAAACACGAGAAACGTGAAAGAGAGGATGGAAAAGAGACCGAGGCAAAACAAGATAGTCGAGCTGATTGTGGAAAAGATGAGAACGTGTGTCTACTGCCATGGAAGTCGCCAAGAAGCAGACTTAGACGACGTGAAGAGAAGGGAAGAGCGTAAGAACGTTGTTTTTAAACAGAGACGACGTCTTGTTTGGCTAAATAAAAGACACAAGGCGTATGAATGCCGCTCAAAAGTTGTTTGTAGTAAATGTAAACGTAAACATCACATTTCTATTTGCGACAGCGAGTCTCGAAGACGCGGCAAACCTCCAAGCAGCACCGCCAATACTACCTCTTGGTTAAGTAACGTAGAATATGGGGGAGAACAGTGTCGCAGATCGTATTTGCGGCAGCGAGTCTCGAAGATTCGATGCACCTCCAAGCAGCACCGCCAATACTACCTCTTGGTTAGGAAACGTAGAATATGGGGGAGAACAGTGTCACAGACCGCGCTTGCTATTGTAAAGGGGGAAGATATGCATTTAAAGCACGCGTTTTGCTTGATTCAGGTAGTCCTAAGACCTTCATTACACAGCAGGCAGTCGAGCGCTTGGGCTTGCAAGCATGCAGGCAGGAGAAGCTAGGGACAAGAACCTTTGGGTCCCCAAATGTGGATGAAAGTGTGAGAGATATGGTTCTAGTAGTGTTGGAGTCAACAGAATGATAGAATGCAGTGAAAATTGAGGCATATGTTGTAAAAGAAATTTCTTAAATTGATAATGAGCATTTAGAAATTCTTAAACATGATTACAAGCATCTTAAGAAATTGTGGTTTTCAGATGTTTGCATGTTTCAAGTTCATTTGGAAATTGATATTCTTGTGGGAATTAGTTTCCTACATAGTTTCCAGAGTGGAGAAGTCTTGTGAGGAGATCCAGGAAAAACCAGTAGCGATAAAGACCACTCTAGGGTGGGTCGTGTCCGATCCTCTCAAAGGTAAGACTTTAGATTCAGTTAAAAATTTGAATGTCATATTGAATCTATTTGAATCTATTTATGCTAATTTTATTTCTTTGATTGCCACAAGTTGATCCATTGGACAAGAAATTGGAAGAATGTGGAAGTTTGAGACCATTGGAATCTGCCAAGAAAATGACGTTTATGAAGAATTTCTTGACAACATTGATTTTACAGGCAAACGTTATTCTTTGAAATTACCCTGGAAGGTGGGGCATAAACCCCACCCCACAAATCATTATGTTATTCATTCTAGGAGGAAACAACAGCTAAAACACATGAAGGAAACATTAAAAAGCTATGATGACACAATCGAAGAGCAACTGGAAACAAATATGATTAAACAAGTTTCAGAACTGGATGTGGTTAACAAGACAAGCTATATGCCACACACTAGGCAGTTGTCGGTCAAGATGCAGAGACAACAAAAGTCAACGCTGTTTATGGTACTTCTTCTTTGAATTATTGCCTTCATGTGGGTCATTCTTTAAATCATTTGCTTTATGATATTCTCTTGCGATTTAAGTAAAGCAAAATTGCCATAGTTTATGACATCGAAAAAGCATTTTTGAATATAGTAGACAGGGCATATAGTCTAACAAACTAACAATCATGCTAATGTTTCTTTTTGGTACTGAATATGATAGATTAGGCTCTAAACTTTTAAAATTCACTGCATACCTTTTAAGAAAATTTGTTGATGTCAGGTGATTGTTGACGTCATTTTTTGGTCTAATTTAGACGTTTACAGAGCAATAACCTTTAACCGAATTGAGATAATTGATCGAAAATATCATAGATATCATCAACGCAAAATTTTGCTGACATCAGCATTTTCACATATGACGTCATCATTGTTTTTTTTGTCTTTTCACCATAAACTATGTGAATAAATATTTCAAAAATAGATTCTGAAGATAAATTTTTTGCAAACTCATAATTTGAGGTATTTGCGCTATTTGAGATCTAAAGTTATCACCATCTAGTGTCATTATCTGATAGTTTCAGGAGTTTAACCAAATGTTGCATTGTGTTTTTAGTGTGTTTTTGGTGTTTCGTTTAATTAGCTATGTAGACGATCTCATTACAGTTAGTTAATATGTGAAAAGTTGTGGTAAGACACTGTTTGAGATTGCAAAAGATCACATTAAAGCAGGTGGGTTTAACTTGCGAAAATGGAAGACAAATAATTGTGTTCTCGAAACAGAATTCCAAAAGAATGTAATTGTAGCATCTAAAGAAAATGTTACAACAAATAAAGACACGTATGCAAAGGAAGTATTGGGAACTGAAATATCTGAAATTAAGACAAAGGTGGCAGGCACAACTTGGGACATGAGGAAAGACACTTATGAATTTAATTTAACAAAATTAATGAATGTTGATCAAAGTGATACGGTAACAAAAAGAATCGTTCTTAGCATGATAGCAAACGTTTTTGTTCATTTAGGTCTTAACAGCTCTATTGTAATTGGTGTGAAGATTCTTTTTCAGGAACTGTGCTGTTAGAATATTGTATTACCATTCCTAGATGTTTATGCTAGCAAAATGCTGACGAGGTAAAATCATGTTAATTGCATGGGTTTGCGGATGCAAACAAGAGTGCATATTGTGCCATGATTTATCTGGTGTATGAAACTAAGAAAGGATTTTTTTCTAGGCTGATTTGTGCCAAAAGAAGAGGTGCTCCATTGCAGGCATTAAGTATTCCAAGAACTCATGTCTGCTCGCATATTGTCATCACTATCCATGGTAGATGGAAACAACCTGTACAACATAGAGTCAGTGAAATTATAAATATTTCCAAGAAGGATGATTGGGGCCATCGTGCAGGGGTCTGCAATCCTGCAGACTTAGGGTCCAGAGGTGTAACAGGAAGCCTTTCGAAAGGGAGAAGACTGTGGTGGGAGGGCCCTTATTGGTTATTCATGGGGAACAATCATTTGCCTAATGAATTTCATTTATTTGACTCCCAGGAAATTGAGCAAAAGAGGAAGAGTAGGGCAAATGTGATGACTGTCATAAAGGAAACAGTGCAATGAATTGCAGACATCATTGACATTAATCGTTACAGTGCCGTGAGTAGACTTCTTATCGCCACTTCTTATGTGTTGCGTTTTGTAAGAAATTAGAGAAATGCTTGCGAGGAATTCAGGGTGCCTGGATTCGGAAAAGTTGTTGATAAACTCAAGGTCGTTGAGGAGAACCAGGTCTTAATTCGCAAGGGCAGGCTAGGAAATACAGAAATAGAATTTGGGACTAAATATCCCATCCTTTTGCCTAGAGATCACATTTTTTCTGAATTAGTGGTTGAGGAGTCTCACGGGCGAGTTAGTCACATGGTGCCGAAAGCTACCCTTGCTGAAGTTCGTTCCAAATATTGGATGCCGAAGGGCATGCAACACGTGAAGAACATTTTGAAAAGGTGTGGGAGTTGCATACGTTCACAGGGAAAACCTTGTGCAAATCCACCAGATGCCTCTTTAACAAAATTTAGAGCAGAAGATGTCCTTGCAATTACGAATGTTGGCGTGGATTTTGCCACGATCTTTATTTTTTAAGGAAAAATCAGGTCAAATGCAAAATTGTTATATTGTGCTTTAAAACATGTGGCACTTCTAGAGCTTTGCATTTAGATTTGGTGCAACATCTATCTGGTCCAACGTTTATTACAAGCCTTAAAAGACTTACTGCTCGTCGAGTTACACCTCCTCTTATCAATTCAGACAATGCAAAAACTTTTAAATAAAAATGCAAACTTTTTAGCGGTTCTTGCACGTGATCAATCTGTATTATCTTGGGAACAGTCAAAGTATGGTGGGAGCAGTCAAAAACCGCTTAAAGAAAGTACTTGGAAATGCAAAACTGTTTGGCTCAACTTTCGATGAACCAAACACAGCCTCGAATGAGGTTGAAGGTAGACCTAACTCCAGGCCTCTAACGTATTTTTATGATGAAATTGGGTACCACCCACTTACAGCTTCTCATTTATTTTTTTATATAAGAGTGCCTCTTTTAGCAGATAACTTAGAAAATTGATGTTGATGAGATTGATGAGAAAGGATCTGCTCATACTAAAAGATATTGGTATCTTGTGAAAAAAGTTAATCATTTTACTTCTCGTTGGAAGCATGAATATTGGATTGATTTAAGGGAATTTCACAGGAGTAGGTCAACAGAAGAAGTACAAGTACAAGAAGGAGATGTAGTTTTGATAAGAGAGGACAATGTGAAACGGAATAAATGGAAATGTGATCGGTTGAAAAGGTCATCCTGTTAAAGAACGGTGTTGGCCGAGGAGCCACGGTTCAAGTTTGCAGTAATGGTAAGATAATTCTTTTAAATAGACCTTTGCAGAAACTATTTTCTCTTGAGTTGAAAAAAAGGAAAGAGGATGGTGAGAAATGCATGGAAATAAAAAAGAGAGATAAAAACATTAAAGAAAATAGGGATGAGAATGTTCCCAGGGCCAAATCACAACGCGCTGCAGCTATGGACGCTCTCTGGAAAGCCCGCTTGGTGCTTTACTCGCGGTGAGTCAAGGAGGGGAGTGTGTTGGGTTTCCAATGCCCCGTGCGCTTTGTTGGCATCAATGGTTCCGTGTTAGTCATGCTTGCGTACATTGCATCTCGTAATTGTAAGGGTGTGTTCATTTAATTATTTACGGCAAGGTATTTTAATTTGTTGTTTTTAGTTAACGTATTAAATGTACGTAGAAATCTTTTCATGATAACGAGGTTACGCTTATTGACAAAGTTTAAAAACATCTGCGTTTTGTTGTATTTTGGCTCGTGATTTTATTGACATCTTTTGATTTAGGAAATTTTATTGGTTCATATTTTGAGAGATTCCTGGTAGTTTGCTATATAACACACATGTATAAGTTAGATTGTTAAGAAATCCAGATCGTAAATATGTTGAGTTAGAATTGAGATACGAGGAGCTATGAATGATATTAATCAATGATTTAAAAAATACACAATGGATCTTTTCTTTTGGAGTTTTACTTGGTTACACAAAATAATCTGTAGAATCAGCGCAGAATTAAGACAGAAATCTCAACATTGTTATCACTGTTACAAGCACACAAAATTATTGCTTTGTAAACTTTCTATGTCGTAATATGGAAACAAGCCTCTGTTCTGTAACTGTTATTAAAAAATGCTCTTACTTGTTCTTAAGAAAGTGAAGATATGCCAGCTTATTTATTTTTATTTTTGCGTTTGTTCAGTTTAAAATCCATTCAGGTGAACGATAAAAAAAATGTTTCTATCCAAAATGGACTTTTTAATTTTTAAGAATGACAGATATTGTTCTTTTTATATATCTTCATCCTAAAATCTTACAATCTACACAATGTACAACACGATACTACAGGGATATAATAGCATAACATAGTTACTACATTCCAACCCTCTGGCCGTATAAAAAATATAGTTACAAGAATAATTAATTGTCTAAAATGCAATACATAGAAATTTTAAATGTTTTGATATTGTTGAAAACGATTTGAATCCCGACTATACTTGATTGCTGCCTCAAGAAATTTAGTATTAGAACTTAATGGTAATTTATCATTAATCACAGACACCAACAAAAGTATGATTTTATAGTTCGTTTTTCGAAATATCACCAAAAACGTCGTTTCTGTGTATGGGCGCTAAACTGTACAATTAGCTTCCTTTATACATACGTCGGGCTGAGACACTCAAGGAATTTGTTAAAAACTTTAAAAATCACTTTACATAACATAGTATTAATGGCGTAACAAACCTTATTTTATGTAGATGTGGAATTAGGTTTTATTGATTCGGTCCTTGTAACAGGGCACAGCACACATAGTGATAACAGCAATGTTGTGATTGTTGAAGTATTTATCCTGTATAAATATTCGTTTTATTATTATTATTCCGACAGTTACACGTAACTAGAACAGCAATGTCCCAAAATCAAGGTTCGATCTCTCTTTAACATTTTTGAGATAGAGGGAAAGTTATTCACACTATGGCGGTGGAAGAGTTCAAGTCCAAAACTATGATATCGCGTTTCAGACAGTTACCCGTAACTAGCAAAGCTGTCCAAAGGTCAAAGTTCGATCTCTCTTTAACATTTTTAGTTAGAGGGAAATTTCTCCACATTACGGCGGAACAGCTCAAGTCCCAACACCAGCTACCTGGCCTAAACTCGAATATCTCCAGAACAATACTCATTTTTCTTTGTTTCTTTGGAGAGATACCCTCGACGTCGAATGCGGCTGTTTTTGAGGTCCTGTGTTATCATTGTTGATTGATCAACCCGTCAAACCATTAAGAAATCAGTAACTTAGGACAATTGATATCTTCTTTTTTATTAGTATTATCATGATTTTTATTATTATTATTATGTCAAATATCTATTTAAAGTAAGCTAGAAGAAGAATGGCTAAATTAGAACTAATTAAGGCCTACTATTTACAATATACATAAATTACAGGACAAATCAGTTACAGGACAAATCAGAGTTAAATATCTATCCTGTTAGAAACCCAACTTTCGGGATATATACTTTGCAAAGCCTACAGTTGCATTTTCCACCGTTCCAACGGCTAATTTGTTTTTTGAAGATAGGAAGGCTGTTTGATTGTTTTATTACTTGCGGTAAATGCTGCCATAGTCTATTTCCAAGGTAAGTAATGGACTCAACTCCAAAGGACGTAGTTCATACTATTGGTAATTGAGCATCATCACCATGCCTTAGACTGTACCTAATATTTCGTAGCATGAAAATATCCTTGATGAATGATGGATTCAGACTGCATTTTGTTTTATAAATTTCAGTCATGAGCAACTGTAGGTTACTTACATGGATTGGCACCGATTTAGAGTGTTCCAAGAGAAAACAAAAATCATTACCGTAATCTTTGTATGCAAAGCGTAATGCCCTTTCCTGAATCTGATTTTTTCTAAGATTCAAAGTTCTATCATAGAACATCCAAACAAGCGGACAGTAGCTGAAATGAGGCAAAACGAACGCCCTCATTAACTGCTGGCATTATAACAGAGGGTTCTATTCTATTCTAGGCAATGATGTCATTGTTACTATTCTACTATGCGAACAAACAACGATCGATGAAAGAACAAAAGTTATGGCATATTATTCTTTATGGTCTGCTTTGGGTTTTGTAATTGGTCCAGGTGTGTATATTCCTAATCATTCCACCAACATGAAGATTATTTACCATATTTCAAAATGCTGTAATTCGCGTACAGGTTAAATTCCGCGGGTATGAACAGGAACAGGCGGCATGAAGATTTTCCCTAAGAATTTGGTTTCCAATTTATTTATGCTTACGAGTTTTTTGAGAAAAACACTAGAGTCCCAGCGATCATTGCACAAGCTACAAATGTAGCCAATAAATTTATTTTCTCTTTATTTGTTTGTGTTGTTGCTATTTCAAGTTTGATTGGAAATTCTATTGAATGCTATTATCCTATTATTCAAGTTATTTTTTTGCTCATGATTTAATCACACAACAACAGACAATTTTGTAACTCAAAGAAACATGACATAAAATTTGACTTTTCATAGTTGTTGTAGTTATTAATTAGTTGGGTACGTTTAGCAAGTATTTTCTTTCTGTATGTATGTCCCTAACCATTTAGTATATATGACGTTAACATAGCCTGACCTTAACACATGGCCTAGTTGTTATGTATAGCAGTACCCGTTTTCAGTTATGTCAAACTTCAACATAGAAAAATCTTAAATCAGGGTAGGGCAGCTCCCCCGCATCAAAAGTTTTCCACAGGATATTCTATTCTGCACGAGCTTTGGTTTGAGAACAAAATACAATTTGAACTTTAAAGATCTTGACTGAAAAGGCATCAAAAATGTTAAATAAGGTATTTTTGTTTGATTAAGTTAACTAAATACGTGACAGCAAATTCATTTCTGGGCGTTTTTGATCCCAGTTACTGTATTCCTTGATGCTGTGTTTTTGTATATTGAAATACGTTTTGATGAGATAAAATTCCATTTCTTAAAATAGATTCCTTTCTTAGTACTTTCTATTTGATTTGTTAAACTTTGAAAAATGTAGTTAATATCAAAATGAGCTTCTGAGCAAGAAGGGTGTTTCCGGTCGAATAAAGTGCATGACAAGTCCCCGGACCTTCTTATTTTTGCGCTGCACGCGCCCTTTTATAACTCTTCGTAGGGCACCACTCAATATAAATCCTGAATCCGCCCCTGCATTGATTGTTAACTTAGTCAAAAGTACATTGTTTGACATTTTTGGTGCATTGTAACTTGATATATTTATTTAATGTTGAAATTTTGCCACCCTCAAGCTAGAGCGCTTATTATTTGATTTGGGGGGATTCTGATGTTTGTTTGTTGTTTTGCCATTTTTGAAAATAACATTTTTAATTGAAAAAGCTAGTTTTGTTTAAAAATTGCCAAAATACCATGTGTCTCAAAAACAATGTAACAGCTTGGTTAATGCGAGCGCTGTGAGTTAACTTAATTTTTTCGCAACTGTTTTAAAAATATTTCTCAAGATTCAACGTAAATATTAATTCCTAATTTGTTATTATTTGTTATTATTATAATTGAAATAATAATTCTTTTTGATTAAATTAACAACCAATGAGTAACATCACAACACTTCATAGAATGTTAAGTAATCGTTAGTCTCCGTAGCCTTTAATTGGGAAATCCGGTATTTAATAACTGAACTAATAATTACATTATCAATGAGAATATTTTTACTCAGATTTCTGGCAATTTCCCGCACCTTTTAATGGTAGAGAAGGTCAATATTTCGTATAATAACTTGGGTCTGTTTAAATATTATTCAGCTCTCAATGAAGGAAATTTTTTTGAGGTTTTAATGAATTTAAATTACGAACAATTAACGCACAAAATACTGTATTCAAAGCATTTGGTACTGTAAATCAAAACATTTTGATTACCCACTTGAAATACTATTGTGTTAGAGGAAACGCCATGGTGTTATTCAAATTCCTATCACACAGACAGAAATCCATATGTCTCAACTTAGAAAATAGTTTTACAAAAAGTTTAAATGTTCTTCAGAGTTTACATATTTTATGTTTATATATTTATATTTTATATTAATACAGTATTTAGTGATTAATGAATACGTTATTGTAGGAGGAAGGAAAGTGCGGACTAATATTAGAATAACAGTATTAAAAAACTGACCACGAAATGCTAGTAAACTTTCTTGTCTACAAAAATCAGACATATTATGGAGCATAAAACTTAATGTTTTATACCATAGACGATTGCATTTTTTCGAAACACAAAAGTTTTAAATTTGTTCTGTGTTTAATGCAAATACTAGAAAAGCACTCATACATAATTTTACCACAATCTTCCAGTGGTAAAAAATTTTGAAATTATTTTGAATGCAGCAACCGTAATATTCAAATTTACTGCGTTATGTTATTACCATATATTAAGTCTGGATTTTTGAATTAGAACTGGGTGGACTTTATCATATTCCGATATACTTCCATTAACTGCTACCTTATTGTTATGGGGATGAATAATTAGCATACTAGGAATATCACAAAATAGTCAATTCTAAATTAAACTCTTATGAGAAAATACATTTGTTTCAGCAATACAATCATGCTTTGTACCACTTGGCAAAAAGGGAATCTTCTTGAATTATGTCTATTTACAAATAAACGAATATACAATGGCTGGTTTGATATGTGTCGTATTTGGAATCATAAATTTAGTAGCTGTATGGACTTATTGCAAACAAGATGTCTATAAAGATCCTTTTTCTGATGCTGATCGTGAAAGTGAAATTGAAAACGAAAATCTGCTATCTTTTCCAGGTAAGTTGAGGCTATAGGTAGCTATATGTGTCTATATGTTGAGGGGGTGACAGCCCTTCTCGCTGTGATGGGGAACTGCCCATGATGGCAGTGTATCGCCAACAAATCAGGGCTCTGTTCCAGTGTAGATGTCAAGGTTTTTTTTTACCTGTCTTTAGGACATTTCTTTTCTCGTTTTTTTGGGGTTCCTTTTCTAAGAAATGCAAATCCGGTTGCTTGTGCACGTTTTTATGAATGACTTAATAGGAAATGCAAGTCTTTGTATGAAATCTGTTTTGCTAACTCAGAAATTACCTATTTTAAGTACAATGTATGTATACAGGCGGTGAGAATTTGCCCGGTAAATTTTATTTTAGTTCTGAATTGAAAAATATTTTTCTCATAGGTATTTCATATTCTTTGAATTAAAATGTGATAATCCATTAACTCCATAAACTCTTGAACATTTTTGGATTGAGTGTGTTTTTCGCCCCACCTTCCTTCTCTGTTGAAATTTTCATAGTAACTCCAGAATGATAACTGTCATCATGAATCATCTGGACTTTTCTTAAATATTTATTGGCTTCAATTTGAATGATGTGTACGCTTATTAATCTTTAAACAACATTATTCCCTAGATGATCTTGCTATTATTTGTCTTTAGATTATAACGCAGAAAATAAAAGTTTAGAGATTTTCTTAACATCAGCCTTAATCAAACCTGTTACCATTCTTTTGGGACATCCGTTATATTAAACACGTCATATTTCATATAAACGAGTGGAATATATATATAAATTTTTTATTTCAATTTTGTGGTGATAAAAAAATTGTCAAAATACTGCAGTTGTAGAACTACAGCCATTGTATGTATTTAACCGTTCACTAATCCATCGCCATTTATCTTGTTAATTATCAAGAAACTAAAACAATTGTATTTAAAGAATTTAAAAGGTAGTCTTTACGTTGACAATTTATGTTGTTACAGGAGTAAAAAGAAACATCCAGGAGAA
Source organism: Phacellophora camtschatica (assembly GCA_036873815.1). Classification (NCBI taxonomy): domain Eukaryota; kingdom Metazoa; phylum Cnidaria; class Scyphozoa; order Semaeostomeae; family Ulmaridae; genus Phacellophora; species Phacellophora camtschatica. The sequence continues at coordinate 12,390 of JAYJMH010063758.1, read as the reverse complement.
ATTTAGCTATTTTAATGTCTGAAGATATTTTTATCTATTCTTTTACTATTGTTTTATCTTGCCCAGCACAACCCCCCCCCCCAAGTTCAAAATAGTTATTGAGATAATTACGAAAGGGTCTAGTGCTGTTGTGTAAGACAAAATACACAAATGGTTTTTCATAACAATTTTTACATCTTTCATGAAAATTGTATCTTATAGTTTTACTTTAAATGTTGGAGATTCTTTAAATGCTGCCCAACATTTATAGCGTGCCATCGTGTCTTCGATGTTGGCGTGCCCTAATGCCCAAATTTCTTGCGTGCCCAAAATTTATATTCTCTGATATCAGTAACTTCTAAAAAGTAACATTTAGAATGTCCACGAATGTCCATAAAACATAAATTGCCAATATTGAGATTGAAGTTGATTCATAAAAATATATATTGATATTCAGCAAATTTACTTACATAGATAGACAGTATTTTTTCAAGTAAGTTTTCAAGTAAGTTTTAACCTGCTGTCATACAATTCATTTTCTAAATACCAATGTAATCAACTACTTATTTATTTAAAAATCATTTTTCTGTCCACTTATAGAATTAGCTAAAGATTTAAATTTATGTTTGAAAATGTGTTATGGATAAAAAGGCGAAGGCAAAAATCAACAATCTTGAAAAGGTGTCAGGTACCAAATTCTTCTTGCTACTCCATGCAAGCAATTGGAAATGATATCATTAACAAAAATTACCATTTACAAGTCCAGAATTCTCTCAATACAAATGAGCCAATTCTGCAACTGAAAGTGTCATTAAATTTTTTTTTTTTATATTCACTAAAAAAATTACAATACAAATTACAAGCTACCATACTTTTAAAAATAAATAAACAACTATGCAACACAACAGAAACGTTACCCCGAAGAGCAAACAGCTATGACTACATCGAGGCCATTTGGAAATTAAAACTGCAGAGATTGAAACTTCAGTCTGTCTCAAATTGCATGCCACGAGAAATGTCTGCGATCTAATCAACATAAGTGTTTGAATGGGCAATTTAGGCATTACCGCAAATATTGCGTGGCATCTAATTTGAGATAGACGTTAAATATGCGAATAAAAGAAAAACATAATGAAAAGAAAGAAAAGAAAAACACCTTTACTTAAATGGGACATGATGGTTGTGGTTGTTATGCTCATAACCGAGTTTGAATCATTAAGTAATAATGCAGTGTCAATCATTAAATAACGGAATGTGAATCATTAAATCATTAGGTTACTCCAAATTCTGGCAATATTGAACGCCGTTAACTGACCAACATTTTACAGAACCAGATTAATCATGAGTAGAGACCCCGAAAAGAATGTCTTCTATGAAAAACATTATCTATGTAAATCTTTATTGAATATTGTGTACGTGCACGCACTAGTACTATAATTCTATTTCTATTTATTTTCGAATAATTATTCAGAGAAGAGCTTTTTTTTAACTGAAAAGTATATTAGGTACTCAGCACTCCCCTGAGTTGACAAAGGAAACAGAACAAAGAATAAACAAATAATATAGCCGTTATCGAAAGCACGAGGCACGAAATACATTTGGGCACGCAGGCACAACATAAATTTGGACACCTGGGCACACCAGCTTCGAGGGTACGCAGGGGACGCGATTTTAACAGGCTTCAAGGGCGCAGGCACATCGCTATGTGTTAACTTGGCTAATTACTAACAGATTTGTTTAAACATCATTCGTGGAGCTTGTTATTGAAGCTGGAAAGATCTAAGAAGTAAAACTTTTAATGCTTGAAAACAAAAACCCTTGCCTTTTGAGAGCTTGTTCGTTTCAAGTCTTGTGTGTGTTGTTTTTATTGGGAGAATTGGAATCCATCATTTATTCGTCAAATATACTTAAAGCTGTAGACTCGTCTTATTTGTAAGATCTTTTGAGCCTACTGCTCTAATAAGGAGAAGATTTGCATGCATGGGAGAGATATCGCTTTCATCGGAAAACTTTCGTGTAAACCATTCTTCTTTTATTTCTGATCTTCGTATTTTAATGCAAAGGAAGTGCTTTGCTATACTTTGCTGATGAGCCAAATGAAATTTCGAATTCTGATTTCGGAATTCGTATTTTTTTTACTCTAATTTCTTTTTCTGCCTTGTATTCTGATCCGGTATGGTTTAAAGGATGAGTAAATTACACCCTAAGTATGTTGTTACCTTGACTTAGCATTTGTTACAAATATACTTTCATTGATTCATAGGAAACACAGAGTCGTCATATGAACGCAACAACAACCAGACAACTAAAAATTCATCCCACTCACCGGATATCTTGGCAATGTCGGCCATTCTGTTCACGTTCTTTATTACGAGAAGCTCACTGGTGTTCATTGAAATGTAAGTTACATAAAGCGTACATGTTATCATACAATTATTTCGTTTTCGCATTATTCAGCAGGAAAGTAAACGGTACGCAGATCAATGAGTACAAACAATTGAAATGGTTATATTTTGGCTTGTATTGTTTGTAAATAAACATGTTTAATGTAAAATGCCGAGCAAAACTATGGGCCAATCTAAAAGTTTTAATTCTTTTGATGGCCCAATTTTGATGGCCCATTGTAGATGGAAAAGAACACCTAAGCAACTGACAGGGTACACCATTGGAAAATGACATTGAAAAATATATTTCGATGTATTAGATAAATGCTTTAGGGGGCCAATGGTCTATTTGATTTTCTGAGTGAATATACTGCTCTGGCAGTGGACTGAACTCTGAAAATTTTCTATGTTCAATACTGAAATATGATTGGAGTTTATACCAGATGTTAATGTTTACAAGCTACGATTCCTGGAGTTGTCAGATTTCAATACGGTGCCTAATTTTGTGATTCTCCTGGGTGAGAAGTGCTATTTAACTGGGGGTAAGTAGCATGTGTGAGGAAATCTTGAGCTGATCCAATGGTACAATGGAAGGAAAGCGCAAAACCAAAAATATATTGGTATGGCGCATGTTATAATGCAGCTTGGACGCCAAAACGTTTTTATCAAAACTTGCATGTTATTTCTTAATATTTTACCAAAAAAGATTTCAAACTATTAAGATGAAACTCCGGTTCTACTGCCACCCTGGCCCCATTTCCACCCGAAAGTTCATTGTTCTTTTGAGGCCATATGACAATTTTATCTGATGTTGTTGGCAAGCTCAATGTAAAATTCAACAGCTCCATTTAATTGAAATCTCAAACAATTTTGTTGCTTAACAAAGCCTTTAAAGAAATCTAAATCTGTACAAACGTTGCACTTTATTGGATTTCAACAATTGGTAAGAACTGAACATTCCGATCTTGAATTGTAAACCAGAATGAAATTGTAATGGTGGAGAGATAAATTGATTTCGCATTTAAGAACTAAACGTATGCGAAACTGTCTTCTTGATTTTGAAATCTCGTGATATATTCACGATTCTATCCTCCAACCTTTTCTATTAGTTGTTCAGCTCTTATATTTTGTTTCCTGTTTCTGTAAATTTACTTTCTCTTCTCATTTTCCCAATTATAGTTTATTTTCACCAATGGCTATGGATCAATACGCTCTCACAGATTCCGAAACTGTTCTGTACGTCGGAATAATTTTGGCCGTTACCGGAGTTTTCTCAACATTTGTTTTTATTGGAACTGAAAAAGTAGCCTCAAGGTAAGATTCAGCATAAATTTGTTTCGAAACAGAAACTTGAGTTTGATTGAAGGATTATTCGTATTTGTTGATATTGGAAAAATGTAAGTAGCTTCATTTCAGGATTCGCTGCAATTGCTTTTATCGAATAAAAAGAAGTAGCTTTGTTGTCAAGTTTGTTCTAAAGCTCTCCATTTTTGCTTTTAACAGAACAGAAAAACTTATTGTAAAATTCAGTGGTTTTTTTTTCGAAATCGAATAAGTAGTTAATTGTAAAATTCATACATGTGTTTTATTAGACTTCCATAAGTAGTTTTTTTGTGAGATTGTCCGCCTTTGTATTTGTTGGAACTGAAAAAGTAGTTTTATATTGTAAGATTCATTCGTGCAATTAGATCGGAACTGAGTAAGTATATTCACCGCAAGATTCACAGCATCTGTTGTTATCAGAAGTCAGTAGTTTCAAAGTAAGATTCACTGCATTTGTTTTTCTCGGAACAGAGTGAGTATTTGCATTTTAAGATTCACTGCAATTTTTATTGGAACTTGATAATTAGTTCCATTGAATGATTCTCTGTATGTGTTTAAATTGGAACTTAATCAGTAGTTTCATTGCACGTTGCATCGCATTCACTTTTACTTTTGTTTGGTCTTTTTCCAACTGAATTTTTTATTGAATTATTCACTGTATTTTGTAGTAAATTTTTACTGAACACTGAATTTATCCTCAAAATAAGAAATTATCCTTAAAATAAATTTATTAAATATATTATTAGAAACTGTTATCGTATTAGGATCTTTGTGTTGATTTTTATGGGAAAAAGATGGAACGGGACAATTGCTTCTCGTGTGAACACAAGCGAAACTCCATAGACAATCATACGCCTCCCATGTATAGAGACTACTTTCTGCTTCCATAAACTGGATGAAACTTATTCATTCAAATCAGTGCTTTTTAAATTCCGAAGTTTAGCGAAGACAAACACGAAATCACACCCGTCATGATCACAATGCTGCGCGAAATCACACCCGTCATGATCACAATGCTGCGCGAAATCACACCCGTCATGATCACAATGCTGCGCGCCTACTCCGCATTTACTTCAATCTCGTTTTTACTTCCGCATTTACTTCTATCATCATATTTTCGTAATGTTCCATAATTTTGGGCACATATATGATGAGCATTTTTGGCCTCTACTCCTCTTACAGAACGGAACTGTCTTTTGATCTTTGAGGGATTCGAATTTCAGTAGAATTGAGGAACATTTCAGAAAATGGGAACAATTCCTTCAAAGAATTTGTAAACATTCCCACACAAGGTTTGCTCCACTCTTTCTTTCGTTGGAAGCCAGTTTATTTTCAGAAATGTTTTGGCACTTAAATGTGTCGTATTTTTCATACAAAGACAGAAACGAGTACATTTATTTTGGGCTGTTTGGATTTTTTTGCCTAGTCTACTGTTGAAAGTAGGATACCATACGGATCAAGCATAATCAAAGTGTGGTTGAATCAGTGCGTTACAAAGCAATCTTCGTGAGCTATAATTTAGAAAACTTTGCTTCCTGTAAAGGAACTCTAGCCTGCGATTTCTTTTACCAAGTGCTTTAATCGCCATTTGCTCTCCAGACAAACGTTCATCGAGAATGCATCCAAGGTAGGTAACTTGTGGGTATTGTTTAATTTTAATGTCTCGCCTGTTGATGTTTATCTTAATAAACAATGTTATCTATTGACCTGTCCTGTAGCGTAAGCCAATGTTATTGATTGACAGGTAGCGTAAGCAACTGCTATGTGTATCGAATGTCTTTAACGATATTTCGCAGCAGTTACATGCAGTTATTGAAAGTATATTAAAGTTAAATACACAGAGAAAACCTTAATCAAAACGAGGTTGAGTCTAAAATCAAGAAAACCGAGTTGTAGCAGGTGCAGTTTTGCTATACAGGGCACACATGTTTTACACCTTTCTTGACGCTCCTGATCAGGGGTATATGTTAGACTGGCTACAACCTGAAGTGTCACATTTTGAAGTACGTTTATGGATTGAAACAACTAGACTGGCTGCACAGTCCCTCTATTTTTGCTGTTGTTGTTGTTGATAGCCAGCTTCAATGAGGGACTGGTTTCATAACTGCTTTCAAAAATCGGACAAAGATCTGAGATCTCGGCGTCCCAATCACAGTCGAGCATTTTAGAAAATAACAATGCCTATTGTTTTATCTGCTAACGAAATATATTTGAATTAAATTGTTATTATTTTTGGTGAAAGTGAGGCTGGTCTGGTGTTTTTCAATTTTTACTCTGGCCTCAGCCTGTGCATTATTTGAAAAATGGCTGATTCCGACATCAGAGCTGTTGAGAAGAAACATAACATAAAGTTTAAAATATGTTTCATGCTTTGCTTTTCATTCCGAAGGCTCGAGACAGATTTTAGGGAGTTTTAGCAAGTTTTAGCAAGAGAAGACGCGATATTCGAAACGTACCGCAGAGCTATATTGTCTTCACTTCAGTAGGTTCAATTTCAATAGATTTGGTTTACATTCGAAAAGATGCAAGTCCAAGGGACCTAAACACGACGCTGGAGACGTTGTGGTTGTGCAAACCACAACCTGAAGTGTCCCATTTTGAAGTACATTTATGGATTGAAACAACCGGACTGGCTGCACAGTCCCTCTATTTTTGCTGTTGTTGTTGTTGTTGATAGCCAGCTTCAATGAGGGACTAGTTTCATAACTGTTTCAAAAATCGGACAAGGATCTGAGATCACGGCGTCCCAATCACAGTCGAGGATTTCAGAAAATAACAATACTCATTGTTTTATCTGCCACTAAAATCTATTTTGATTATTTTTTTTTGTTTTTTGTGAAAGTGAGGTTGGTCTGGTTTTTTTATTTTTACTCTGGCTTTCCTTGCGCATTATTTGGAAAATGGCTGATTCCGTCGTCGGAGCTCTTGAGAAGAAAGATAAAATAAAAAGTTTAAAAGGTTTTCACGGAGCCGTTTACCGTGAATTTCTCCAAGTGGAAGATGTATTTGTATGTGCTCCTACTAGGTATGACAAGGCGGAGTGATTTGCTCATTCTCTGTATGGAACGGGAAATAGAACCCGGAATGGAATGAGGAATTGAACGAGGAACGGAATGACATATTTCTATCATTATTTTTCAAAAACCATACATTAAACGCTTCTACTGATCATCAGCCTTGCTTCTATTTTTTTCCAAAGTTGTAAACGCACAATCGGTGAAGGAATTTGATAAACTTTACGATACTTTCAATAAGCGACTCGCTCGTGATTACGATTAACTTTCCGGGTTTCATAGGCCAATGGCCTTTTCTCTCTTACCAACTATATTATTATATTATATTAATAGTACCATGTGCCACTAGGTTGTATATTATTCAGTTTTGAAATTGAGAACTATAGACCGATCTCTGTTCTCCCTACACTTATTGAACGTATTGTTCACAAGCAGCTGTTAACTTATCTTGAAAGTAATCGCTTACTCGTCAACTATCAATTTGGTTTTCGACAAAAAATGTCAACTGAATTAGCAGTAACATTCTTAACTGACTACATTAGAAAGCAAGCGGACAGTGGCAATTTGACAGGAGCTCTTTACATCGATTTGTCAAAAGCCTTTGATACCATAAGTCATTCTGTTCTTTTGAATAAACTCCCAAGTTATGGTATAACTGACGGAGAACTAGACTGGTTTACGAATTACCTCTTTTTACGAAAGCAGTCTGTCGAAATAAATGGGACGATTTCAAACGCGTACCCAGTTTATACAGGAGTTCCCCAAGGCTCAATATTGGGTCCCTTACTGTTCCTTCTTCATATGAACGATATAGGTGTATGCCTAAAGCATTCCTCGATCATCACCTACGCAGATGACACTGTTCTCTTCACATCGTCTAAGTGTGTACATGATATAGAAAGAGGATTGAACGAAGACATTAACAGTGTTCACAAATGGCTAAATGAGAATGAACTAATTTTAAATCTAAAAAAAGGCAAAACGGAATCAATGTTGTTTGGGACTGGAAAGAGGTTGAGTTTGCTTCATGGGAAGCAGCTTGAAATTCATGTAGATGGAAAGCTTATCAACTCAACGACAAGTTATAAATATCTTGGAGTGCATTTAGATCCTACTTTGACACTTGCCACGCACTTTGATAAAACCTGCAAAAAGGCTGCAAGCAGAGTGAACATGATGAGAAAAATAAGAAATAGTCTGACATCGGATGCAGCTGAAGCATTATACAGAACGATGGTATTACCAATTTTTACATATTGCGGTACTTTATCACTTGGATTACCTGATTCAAGGCTGAGAAAGATCCAAAGCATTGAGAAGAGGGGAAAGAACATAATTGCATCAACACTAGGAAAGAATATGGAAATACGAATTCCATCAGTATCAAGCCTGATCAAAAGAAGAGCTTGTTCAATAGTATTCGATTGTCTAAACAATAACATTTGTGAGCTGTTTGAAAATTATTTTGAGAAAACGGACCATAAGTATGCAACACGAAACAATCAGAAGTCAGTGAAATTACCGAAAGTGAAGCTTGAGACTGGACGCAAGGGTTTTATTTTCTTGCTGCTAAAACGTTTAATGCACTACCCCCCCCCCCCCCCGGAAGTTAGGAGCGTAAAATATAGAACTCATTTTAGATAAGCACTAGAAGAACATTGTAAATAGGCATAAACTATATTTTTAATTATCTTAATGACTGTAAATTTAAAATATTTAGTTCGACACAATTCATTGAAAAACAGGTTTTTTTTATTCAACAACCTGGACAAACATTGTGTCATCCTGGCAGCATGCCATCTTGTTACTATGACATTATCGTTTTTATTTGGGGCCATCCATTTGCACTAAGTGAAATATTCCGAAAATCAAACCCCCCTTATACGATAGAAAAAGCTGAAAATAACAATAGATGTACGCTTTCGGCTTGCCCCCTTGCTCCCTTGTCAGCGAGTCAGCGCTAAATGGATAGACTCTAGACACCACTTTAACGAAAATGTGCCATTATGGATTTATTCTAAATTATGCTCAATGAAATTCTTGACTTGAAGTTCAGATTCCTCATACAAAACTTAGCCAATGTGTGCATTTTCAAATTCCTATCATTAACTGCTAAATTTTAACAAAAATTTACAGTTTGAGAATTTATAAAGGATTTGACCGTGAAAAACGCTCGGGGTGAAATGTTTCACCCTGAGACAATTATACAGTCAAATCCCTTATAATCTTTCCAGGTTTAAATGCTGAGAAATTCATTTATAGTGAGGAAAAAATAATGAAAATTCAAAGATTGACAAATTTTTGCACTTCCAATCCGAATCTTCAGTCAAAAAATTAATGTCTTGAACTTTTAAAAAATTCCCAAAATGGCGGACTTTCGTTAAAGTGGTGTATTAGCTACAGAAAATACCCCCTGACCCCCTGGCTACAATTAATATAAATGTACGTCGCCGCTCGAAACAGCAAAGAAACATTCGTCAGGTGTTCTCAAACAGATGAGGTCATTTTGCGTGATTTAGAAGTTAACCTAAAGTGGTAAGAAAAATCGTTTCATTTGATTTACATTTTAAGGAAGCTTGAAAAATAATTCTGATAACAGCATATAAGTTCCGAATATATATGTGGAACTTTTAATATAGCAATAAAGCGTGAAAAAGGTCTCCTATTCTCCTATTCAAATTATAGAATGGTTTAATTTACCTTTAATTTTAAAGCACGCGAAGTTTTAAAAATAATCTATTACGCATACATGCTTTCGAAATATACTTTCGAAACAAGAACGTATATATCTGGAACTTTTAACATAGCAAAAAAGCAACACAGAAAAAGTCTCCTATTCTCATATTAAAATTGTAGAATGGTAAGACAAAACGATTTATTTTACTTTTATTTTAATAATCTATTCAGTTTTGTTTGATATAAAAAAAAAACTTTGTAAATTTAGACGTCGAGAGCTTATGATACAGCAATATAATATACATATCTAAAGCTTATTCAAATTCAGTCACCAAAATACAGTAAGCTTTGAGTGAGTCTTGATATAAAACAAAATCCGAAATCACTTGTCGGAAACTTACAACATAGAAATGTCTTACAGTGAAAAGCCTCTTAATTAAATTATAGTCACCAAAATACAGTAAGCTTTGAGTGAGTCTTGATATAAAACAAAATCCGAATTCACTTGTCGGAAACTTACAACATAGAAATGTCTTACAGTGAAAAGCCTCTTAATTAAATTATAGTCAACAAAATACAGTAAGCCTTGCGTGAATCTTGATATCAAACAAAATCCGAATTCATATGTCGGAAACTTACAACATAGAAATGTCTTACAGTGAAAAGCCTCTTAATTAAATTATAGTCAACAAAATACAATAAGCCTTGAGTGAGTCTTGATATCAAACAAAATCCGAATTCATATGTCGGACACTTACAACATAGAAATGTATTACAGTAAAAAGCTTCTTAATTAAATTATAGTCAACAAAATACAGAAAGCCTTGAGTGAGTCTTGATATCAAACAAAATCCGAATTCATATGTCGGACACTTACAACATATAAATGTATTACAGTAAAAAGCTTCTTAATTAAATTAAAGTCAACAAAATACAGAAAGCCTTGAGTGAGTCTTGATATCAAACAAAATCCGAATTCACATGTCGGACACTTACAACATAGAAATGTATTACAGTAAAAAGCCTCTTAATTAAATTATAGTCAACAAAATACAGTAAACCTTGAGCGAGTCTTGATATCAAACGAAATTCGAATTGGCTGCGGAATTTTCAAACAAGGGCCATATGTCGCATTGACAAACAACGTCTAACGTCATATTTTCAGGCGGTAAATGTGGGCATAACTTTATATTAATTTTAGATATTTCAAAGTTAGTTTATCTCGAAAATTAAGTTGGATTGCATGTCCTACATCCTGCAAAATAAAACTTTGAAATAAATCCGGGCATCAAACGCTTAAATGTCACAACGATTAAAATTAATGTTCAGTGTTTTTAAATTTTAAAATTTTGCTGTCATTTTTTTTTTTTGAGTTACCGTACTTTTTCGTGAAACAGATGGTTTTCCTCCAGGCATTGCTGATAAGCAGGTGACTCGTAACTGAACATATATGCTATTAATAATTACTCTGTAGTCTTTTAGTTCACCAACAGCACGGGAGGTAGAACTTAAGACTCACATACAATTAGCCTTTTTTGCATTTGGTCGCACTCCCAGGACCCACAGTGTGTGTGATGTTGATCTTTTAATCACTTTCTCCCATTCAACACAGTTTTCCAATGAAATACACCAGTTTATAGAGTTTTAGTAATAACATTTTAGGCTAAAAAAATTCACAAATAGTTTGGGATGAATTTTAATAAAGAAGTTTAAGAAACATCCTTGTCCCAGATATTTGGAACTTCTAAAAAGTTCCAACCTCGCATAAACTTGTACCAAAAAATTATTATTCGCCCCTTGTGATTTTTACGGTCAAAACTCAAAATGTCTCAGAAAATATATCGCTCCGAACCTGATTTCATCGGATATGAAATAGCTAGCCTCCAGTTATTTTTAATGAGTTTCAAAATCAAAATCTTAGCGCCCAAAATTAACGCTAATTTATCTAAAATCTCTCCCAGCAATAGTAGGAAGATATGAAACACGATATGGAAGAGTGGCAAATCAGTGCTGCCGTCTGAATATTCTGTAGATTAAGGGGGAAGCAGATTATTGTTCTCAGAACAAAAAAAAACAAATGTTTTATAGCCAATTGTAAATAAACTTTAAATTACTAACCCTTTCACGCCCGGATTTATTTCCAATTAACAGGGAAATCCTATGCAAGTTTCATTTTGCAGGGGGTAGTACACACAAACCAACTTAATTCAATAGATAAAGTTTCGTTGAATGATGTGAAGTTATTATCATGTGAAGTTGAATGATGTGAAGTTATTATGAAGTTTTGTCTGCATTTACCTCCAGAAAAAATGATGTTTTTCATTGTTCATCAATGGGCCACATGGCACTTCCAGGGTTGAAAGGATTAGAGGGACTGAAGCTAGTCCCACGGAACTACGTAAATATTGGGAATGTGGAGGCAATCACAGAAAAAGTAAATTTGGATCATTTGGATAAGGTGCTACGTTCCTTGTTACTTATGCACCCCTTTTTGTCAACAAAGCTCATACTTCGGAGCAACACTTTTGAATATTGCAAGTATCTGGAGAGGTGTCGGTTCAGGGCAATGATCCATTCAGGGCGGCACTACTGACTACTCTTGTTGTTAAATAATTAAATCTATTTATCAATAATTGATTTGGAGTTGGGAAATCTGTTCTGGAAATCACGTGTCTGGTAATGAGAATGAAATTTGTTCTATTAGTTCGTTCTATTACTATTCGTTCTATAGTACAAGATTTCAACAACTAATCATTTCCAACTACTAAAAATATATACAACAACATTCATTCATATAGGTGTATCCGTAATATCCGGTATATTCCGTATACATCTAAATGTAATCCGTATATTTCATGTTGATATATTCTGTAATTTTGCTTTTCATGGTCTTTCTTATATTATTTTTTTCTTCCTTCTTTCTTCGTTTTGTTGTAGATGTTAGATAAAACAAAAATATACAGATTTTGTAGTTTACAATATTCGTTATATATTCATTTAATACATTAAATTGT
>JAYJMH010063747.1:0-11907 GCA_036873815.1 Phacellophora camtschatica | reverse complement strand
ATTAGAGCTAAAACACAAAAGATCAGCAACCCTTTCACGTCAGGATTTATTTCTGCTAAACAGGCAAATCCTAGGCAATTTTCGTTTGTAGGGGTAGCCCATCCAAATCAACTTAATTTTTGCGATACAAATCACTACACAACACAACACAAATCAGAATAGGAGAATTTATCACTTCACTCATCAATGGATTTGTTTACATTTTAAAAATAACAAATGAATCCACGGTATTAATGAGCACGCGAAAAACATTTAATGATTTGCTTGGCTAACATAATCTCATCATGTCTGATCATCATGTAAAATGATACGCAAAGGCTAACGGCAATATCTAATAGAAAAAATAGCAACGAAACCCCGGTTACACAAAAGAATAAATTCGGGTTGATAATATGATTTTGATCAGCTGCTCATAGGGAGGGGGGCAGATATGTTTTAGATAGCTCCTGAGAACGTTAAAATAAAAAATGTTAATGAAGAGATGAACATTGTTTGTATCATTGATAAATTTGGTGACCCAACAAAATTTAATATTGATGATCATCCAACACTGAGCGACAATCAAGTGCAGAATTAAAAAAAAAGAAACAATTCACTTGATTTAAATAAAGAAGAAATAATAGATGTTGATGAACAAACTAAGAAAAAAATAATGAACAAACTAAGAAAGAAATAATGAACAAACTAAGAAAGAAATGCTGAAGAAACTAAAAGAGAAATAACGAACAAACTAAGAAAGAAATAATTAACAACCTAAGAAAGAAATCATGGGAAAACTAAACTAAATTATGAAGAGGAACAATTTACTTAAATTCGTGTATATGATGAGATTCATTGAAAGATGGAAATTTGTTTGTAAAAAAGTCATGTTTTCTCCCTGTTAGCTATTACATGGATGGCAGTAGTTTTAGCAAAACTTCTTGGAAAGACAGCGCAGCGGTCAGTGCGATAGCTGAACGGCAGCAAAAGCAACAACAAAAATAGTGAGCTGCTGGAGACGTATCATCTGTTTGCAGAGTAGTAAAGAATAAATCATTTCTAATCTTCTCTTGAAAATAATCATACAAATTCCTAACCGCAGCACCAAAATAATTATTCAACATACCTTGCATAAAGACTTGATGGAGACAGCAACATTTGGAAAAACTCTATTTGATACAAATACAGCAAGACCACGTGCAACGCCGAATACACTGTCAAGATGACTTTTAAACAGAAGATTCCCCTGTTACTTTTGAATCGAAACGATCGATGGCATGCCCACAGAGTTCCAAGAAAAATAAAAACAAGGAAGTAAACTGCTGAAATAACGTTGGGTTGCACGATTCCGCCGATGAGAAGCATTAATGCAACAAAAACAGGAAGAACATCTTCGACAGCTGCTGTGTCGTAAGCACGCCGATGAGTTCTTGAATGAGTGGAGGAAATGTGCACGCGGACTTTTCTTGACCCGATCACACAGACGAGTGATATAATGAAAACAAAAAGATCAGGAGCAAGCAAACGGATGATGTTCACAGTGTCTGTTCGATGAAATCTAAAAAAAATTACAAAAAAAAATATATTTCAGTTCAATAGTGACGCGAAAGCAAACACAACTTGATAAATTGAATAAATCTCGATAGAAATGAGAATAATTTTGAGAAATAAATCATCACAATACCAAGAAATTTCACATACTTATTAAATCCAAACTGGCTTGAAATCTGTTCTTCAAATGAGCCTAAAACATTCAAACATTCATTATAAACCGAGTAACCCAAAATATTTTCACACCTTGAAAAAATTACAAAAATTTGATTTTGTTACAAATCTCAAAAACAATTTATTTATCAGCAACCATATGCCATGATGGGAAAGATTAAATTAATTTTAGAAACTATTGTTGTGTTGGTCATGCAATGATTGACGATGACGTAATTACCAGGAATGGTGGGTGATGATTTCCAGGAATTGATTTGAAGATTGTTCAGAACCCCATGATAACATGCATCAAAACCAGGTAATTCATGAAAAACCTCGATCAAAACGCTAAACTTCGACCCTTCCTCTACAAAACTGCATAAAATAAGATTTGTAAAAATATGAAAAATTTGAGATTTTTAGAATGTGTGCAAATGTTTTTTGGATCAATAATGTTTTTTGGGTAAATTAATTAATATTCAAACAGAAAACCTGACAGTTCAAAGTTGTGTTTCTTCAGAAAAACGTTGTAGCAATGTTATATTCTATCTTCACAATTCGCAAAAAGTTTCTATGCAAATATTTCTCGAATGTCAAAAATATATAAATTTCAAATCAACGCCAACTAAAAAACACACAGTCGACTGAACTGGCCATCTTTTCAAGATTGCTAAAAGAGTAGGAAATAATTTGTAAATAATCTTTGCCCAAGTCCAATCTTTTTGGACCGGCATATTTTAATCGGCTTTGGAAAACTTTGATGAGTTACACGTAAGTAAGGAAATGAATTCAGAGAAAAGTTTGTCCTGAGAGATTATTCGTTTTACAGAAATACAACTAAGTCAGCTGCATTTACAGAAATAAGGGCATTTTTTACATAATTATAAAATGGTTGCTAAAGCCAAGCATTTGAATGGCCTCTAAGTGCAGACAACCTTATGTATTTACTTACTTGCTGCAGTGAAATACCTATAAAGCAGACACCATTTATACAAAATAATTATATGATGTGTCGAGATGATCTAAGACACTTATTCAAAGATGCAACAGAGCATACTCGATTTTCCACTATGTGGTATGTCTGCTCATAGAGATGTACTTACAACTCGTTGCAAACATATGATTAAAATAGAGCAATGTTCCACATTCAAGAAACCACTGACAGGAAACTTTATAGGCTCTTTTCTAAGAAGTACAAGGGGACAACACTATAGAATACAGTAAAACCCCACAAACAAGAACCTACTATTTTACAGACTGAATAGGTTCTTATCAATGTGGTAGTATTACAATTTTCAAGGTGAGGTTCTTATCAAAAGGGTCTATATTGCTACTTGATGTCTATTCCCCTAGCATTGTGTTTTTGAAAAAAAATAAACTGCCAAAAAATGATCAATTTCTCAACTATTTTAAATTGCAAGTGCACTTTTATATGACCTTAATGTATTCATATCAATAAGGTATGCATGAAAAACATAAATTTTAGCGTAAATTTTAGCATAAATTAAATGTACCATTTCATAAGAACATAAAGATATATCAGTCTGTTTTTGGTTCTTATCTTTAGGCAACTTTTTCTACAGAATCAGTGTGCATGTTCTTATTTTTCCAGGTTCTTGTTTGTGGGGTTTTACTGTATGTGCGAACAATAGGTCAGTTTTTAAATACAGAAACTTGCCGTAACTACTCTTGGTACCAGAGTCTCTGCAGAGGAAAAAAGAAATTTCGCTCTTTCTTCCCCCCTCCTTTTAGACTCTGGCACCCAGGGTATGTTGTAACAGCACAAGTTATACTTACAGTTCACAATTCGTCTGTCAAATGACTTTTCAGCAACAAGTGAAATTTGAAATGCAATATGACCTGCTATAGCTATTGATGCAATTGCAAGTATTGCTTGTTGGAGCTTCACAGCACAAGCTAAACATCAAAAATTATATTTTAACACAATATGTAAATTTATTAGAGTTAACAAGGGGGCCACTTTGATACACCACAAAGATATACAACTTTGACAAAAGTTGCTATTGTATGGATTTTTCAAAATTTCAAGAGATTTACTTTTTTATTTGAGATTCAGATTGGGAATAGAAGAGTTAAGCCCTGGCAAAATTAGATTTTAAACTCGATTTTTCACTGTACAAAAAATCTAGTAAAGAGTTTAGTCATTTGGCCACCTTCTCTCTAAATGTGTAGCTGTGTTGAGCATGCATAGTTCTGTATAGTGAAGTTTGATCTTGATCAAAAACGTCCATTTGTAGGGGGTTCAATTTTATTGTTCAGAGGTGTTGTCAGGTAAAGTCTTGTCAATTGGTCAGGTGCTCTACAATGCCAAGTCTGAACATGCACATTAGCATTTTTGATCAATATTTTCCCTGCCAACACAGAACAATTTGTGAGAGCTTCATGTTCTAATTTAGAGATGTACTCTTTATAAGATTTTTTCTAAAAATACAAGAGAACGAACTGATGTATGGGGTCCTCCCCTATCCGTCAGGACTGTACGTTTGAGGCGTGCGATCGATAAAGAAAGGCCGATAGCGATGTTTTTGTGAAGCAAATGTGAATTTCACAGCGTTTCTAATAATTTTCATTTGAGAACGGATCAGTCTGAACGGGGACATAAACAAGCTTCGTTTTCAGCAGCAAAAACAGATCAAAATGAAAACAAAGTGGTGTCTACGAGACCTGAAATAACGTTCATTCGAATTGTTGCACGTCCACTAAGATTCATATGTACAGGCCTGCATATCCGTTATGGGTAGCTGCTAATGAAAAAGGAGCCTTCAGGTTGCCTTCAACCTAGGTTGACCTACTACTATTATAGCGGCCCAAGCTAGATAGCTTCAAGTTTTTCTTGGGTTGTATAGAATACAATTTGTTTTAACCTACAACTGTATTCTATAAACAAATTGATATTATATTATATGATTGATATGAAAATAGCTTACCAGCTCTTCTTGATGGACTTGGAAGCAGTGGTATTACCAAAAGACATATCAAGTAAATCAATGACAAGCCATTATATCTGACAATACAAGCTACAAAAAATATGTGAAAATAACATAAGAACTGCTATGCAATAATCAGGTAAAATAAAAATTCATCATCATCATCATCATTTTATTCGAGAAGAGTTTACAAATAAATCAACAAATAAAAATTAGCTATAAACTGCAATCTACATACTCAAGGGAAGCAGAGGTTATCTAGTCTCAGCCATAAACAATAATAATTAATAAATCTCATTTAAGGAAATTAACATCTCATTTTAACACACAAATTAACTAAGCCTAATAAAATTAACATTTCACTCAATATCAATGTCAATTGCCATTTCCTGATAAAAATTTTTGTTGATAAGTGCAATGTTGATGTTCTATGATGATAAGACCAGATTGGAAGGCTTGTTGTGTGGGAGGGGAGGGGGGAACTTTCTGGCACACAATGAAATAAACAAAGGATTCCTAGCTAGAGGCCCTTTGGCCCTTCATCACAGCACTCACACTTTATGCTGTTTAACATCACAAATCTAGGACTCTACATAACTTCATAAATCTTTGTTAATTTGCTTAGGAACTCTATTTGTAAACTTTCCAGTCTGATGATAAGATATATTTTTAGTTCAATTTTCACGTACATTCCCATCATATTAAATTTATTTAATCTTCCTCTTTCCAATAATTAATATAATCAATAATGAACACCAATTTAACACATTTATCAAGTGAATTCAATATTCAAACTCACATGCAAGTAACGTGACTGGCAATGCAAACCGATAAAGTACAGCTCGGGCAGCATCCGAACCCATTATCTATTGCAAACGATTTTTTGCTGTGATTACCCGCTGCTGTGCGTGTGCGCGATATTACTCATCTGTCTGGACAAGCTGGCTGTAATGTAATGTAAGTTTTGTTTATAAATAAAACTTAAAATCGTAAGCCACGGCATATTCAATATCTAAAGTGCTCCCACGAGTCAACTTGCATCAAAGACGCTGTATTTAATTATATTATTTATCCAGCTTTCCTCAAGTTCGCAAATTCTTTGTCGGTATCTCCTTGACTGGTTGATACTTCACTTTCATTATTCAACCAAGTAAACCAACACAAGTTTAGGCCCTCTTCAAAGTAAGCCAAGCTAACATCAGATTATCTATCTTTATGTATACTGTTCACATTTATAAAAACGATTCTGCTTCTCTCGCTTTCAGGAATTAAATATTTTTGCAAGGGCGACCTCTCATTCCATCAGAAGTCCTAGCAATAAAAAGATTGCAAAAAATACTTCACTGCATACTCCACAACAACACAGCAAAAATTAAATTATCTCATTTATGCGAGCCCACGTGCAAAATAAATGTTTGTCAGCGGTACGGTACCTTGTACCTGGACTCTCCTCCGCAGATGCCATTTAATGATGATTTCAAAATGTTATTCTTTATGAACTTAATTTTTTAATGATTCCACAATGGCTCTACAAACTGTAGTAATGACAGATTCAATACTTTGTTCACTGCTGGATTAATTTTACCTCTGGTAAAGTGCTTTCCGTAGTACCATTGACTGGTACTAAATGCCGTCGGAAGCTGTTTCAGATTGGGGGCTTATTTTCTCAGAACAATAGAGAATAAGGTTTAATTATTCAATTGTTTTAAATAACCATTGTTCTTGAAATTAATGGGGGAGAGGGGGCCACAGCAAGTTGCATATCAAATGCATACCAGTAGATATGTGCATTCAAGTAAGCAAATAACTTAGACTACATTATTGTCAAGGAGTTTCGAATATGCTAACTTCCAAGATCTTTTATTTGTTGCTTTTAAGTAAAATAAATTTTCAGTTGATCCTTTTTAATGAACTTTAATATTTGCGGATGGACGTCCCAGCATATAAAAAACTTAGTGATCTCCCTGGGATTCAGAACCGGAATCATAGGGGTATAGGGAATGCGACACTCCTGGAAACGTAACACAACATAGTTCTAAAGCCACGAAAAACATATAGATTAAATTTTCAGTGATGAATTATAATTCCATTGTGCATTCAAATAAATATTTGCAGGGTACAGACAATCGAGGAACAATCTCTAACATATTAACAATGCCCAATGGCTTCGCATTGGTCTTGAACCATTTCATGTCATAAAATCATATAATGAATACTTTGACTTTATTTGGTAGAAACAGATTGAAGTATTTATTGCATTTCTAGTGGAAACAGAATATACCGTATTGCCCTTCTTGCCAAATTTATCTTTTTTCAAAAAAATTGGCTGTCCGAGAAAATTGAGAACCAGTAAACTAAATTCATCCTGAAGATGCCACACAGTAGAGTCTCGCATACAAGAAACTAACATTTTTGGAACCAGGCTATTGTCTACAAACAATTAGCTATTGATAAATATATTGTTCAGTAAGGAAAGTAGGGACTCGGTACCTTATTAGGTTGTTTCTTGTATGTGGGTCTCTACTGCATGGAACATATAAGCAAATACGATAGATTAAATAAATAACAATATCTAATAACGCAAGAAAGCGTCAAACAACAAAATATGATTTTCTTACCTTCCTGTTTACACTCGTATTTAGTTACAATTAGCAAGCAAATCCTACTCCAAGTTTCATTTTGCAGGGGTGTAACAAATACAAACAACTTAAATTCAAAAGATAAGTTTACATCAAAATATCTAAAAATTAACAAATATATATCTATCCATTTACCTCCTCAAAATGCACATTCTTTAGAAATGGACAAAATGACCCTTCACAGGGTAAAAGAGTTAAAAGGGTCTTCTTCGACTTTCTATCTTCGTATTTTTAACGACATTGTGCCGTTAACATCAAAACCCCCTCCCCCTTTCCTTAACGGCCTTCTAAGAGTAAAAAAATTCATACAATAAAAATTTCTTTATTGGCCTAGGGTAAAATCTCTTCAACCCCTTAACGGCCCAATGCCGCTAAAAATAAGAATGAGAGTTTTATCTTCCTCATCGGAAGTTGCAGTCACTGTGAAAAATGGATTCGATATATTGTTAACTCCTTATCTTACATCTCGGGAAGGGCCATATAGCCCATTGATAAACAACGTAAAACAACATATTTCCAGGAGGTAAATACGATCAAAACGTTTTAAGGATTTGGGATTTTTCAACACGTATCTTTGAATTAAGTTGCTTTGAAAGTGCTACCCCCTGCAAAATGAAACTTACATAGGATTTGCCTGTTTATTGGAAATCAATCCGGTCCGGGCGTGAAAGGGCTAAATATAACAACATTCGAATACTCGTACACATAGTAGTGTGATACCTTTACATAACCAATTTATACGCAAATAAACTTTATTCTTTTCTTTTGAAAAGCAATGAACGCAGAGAAAATTTTCTCCAAAATGTCAACCGTCTTAACCCATCCAAAAAGATTTCTAGTAATTTCTTTACTCAAAATACTTCTGTTTTAAGCATAAATATTTGGATAAAATTGATAAAAGATTTTTGTATGAAATTTCTTGCGCAGAACTATTCGGTGCAGGTGCTCAATTCCGATTTTAGCTGGTTTTACCAAAACATATTACATTACATGTGCGCAGTATCGCTCCCCTCCCACGCTCCACTACGAGTACGACTCATATCATTGGAATGTGAAAAGTTAGCCTATTGGTCAATCCTCCTCCAGGTACAAGATGGCCTAGACTGGCTAAACCAGTCGCTTTGCGTCTAGTCAATTAAGTAGACAGTTCCACTAGAGATGGCCGAAGGGGTATTAAGACCATGATGTAACACGTCCTATAATCAAAACAGCAGCTAATTCTATTGGTATTCGATAACCGAGCGCATTGCATCTTGGTCATGATGCCCCTTCTGCCATCTTTCTGATTGGTGCGACAAGCGCTTTCTGATTGGTGCGACAAGTTTTTCGCTGAATGTTACAAGTCCTGGAGTGAGCGAATAGAGTAACGTAGTAGCAGATACGGAGGGAGAAACTCTGAGAATAGTGTTATGAGTCTATGTGCCACTGTGCAGTGACATCACCTAAGTTCATCTTCAAGTTGCTTCCTCCTCTGTTTCGAGATTGCAGGTGAAATGACCAAATCATCATCATCGTCATCGTCATTGCTGTCGTCGGCTACTGTTGATGCTCTCTGCCACGATGACGACGTAGGTCTTGCTGTTATCAGCGACTTTTCTTGCTTCTAGCAACAAAAAAGCATTACGTAAGATTACAAGGCACTGTAATTGCAAACCTACAAATCTGGCCTTATAAACCTTACAAATTTCTAGAGATTTTTCAAGAATCTTATCTCCAAGTGTTTTTGATCAATGGATGCGATCCCTACTGCAATCAGCCCATAAGATGAGATCTGAAAAACTGGAAAAACAGCATTCAAACCAGATCTAAGAGCCCAAAATTAAGGTTTAAAATAAGATATAATTTTTTTTTCAAATCTAAGGATGGTTATTTATAAAACTTATACAAAAATTGGGAGGCGGGAATTAACTCATGCCAGTGAAAAAAAATTAATATATCAAACCTTTCCATTCATGCTTTTCTGTGAACCGCTCTGTGCCCATCGATCAGCAAGTTTTAGTGATTCTACAAACAAAATAATGTGTCAGTTATGTAAGCCTTATAGCTTATATGAAAGCGGCTGTTTATATGGAAGCGGGCTAGTCCGGTAAGGCAAGTTGGTCCTTCTAAGCGTGATGAGTTTTTCGAGCGTTTACATGGGAAAGGAAAATCCATTCCACCTTGCCGGGCCAGCCTTGTATTGCAAACAATAGCCATTATTTCTGTCGTTGAAACGATTCATATCATTGGGTGAATAAAGTAAAAACACAAACCTTTCCTTCTCGAGACCTTCTCGCTTTCTTTCGAGAACGATTTTGATGAAACCTTCTGTGACGTTGTACTTTCCTTCCGTCTCGTTTGCGATGATGTCATTACATCATCGCCGTCACTTTCGCTTAAGAAATCATTCACATTGGATTTTCGTAAATTGCCCCAAGATGTCGAATTCTGTTGTAATTTGTTCAATGATGGTCCAGCTAAGACAAACATTTCGAACGATTAAACAATTAAAAAGTTGCAATGAGCCTAAAATTAACCCTTTCGCTCCTAGATTTCTTTCTAATTGCTGGAAAAATCCAATCCAAGTTTTATTTTTGCAGGGGGTAGCACTAACAAACGAATATAATATAAAAGATTACGTTAACTTTGAGATATCTTAAATTGACCTAAATTTCAGTTTTGGAAAATGTAGATTGTGATTGCAGAATTTGCAAACGATTCATACCTCGGCTCGGCTTTTTATAGTTTTATACATCTTTTTGTAGATTTTATGAATTTTGTAATTTTATTGACTATTTACTTGTATATATCTTTCTGTAACATTGCAATTAATTTGTTTGCTTGAATGAGCATCTTTCTATATAGCTATGTAAGTTGCCAACTTTAAATAAAATTATAATAATAATTAAGGTTTACATCCTGAAAATACGACGTACTACATTGTCAGCAAAGAGCCATAATTTCCCTTCCTGGAGTAAATGTATGCAGTCCTGCCATCAGTTATGAATTAAAACACGTTTTCCTGTGATATAGAAAGTTTGCACTTTCGTCCACAAGGATAATGTTAAAAGACAAAATACCCCTAGTGCTAGACTAGCATAGCACTACGCAAAATGCACTCTGGCTCCTTATTGTATACTTGCTGACGTCGACGAGCGATTGGCCACATAAATTTAGCTTCGTTTCAGAAAAAGCCATGTTAGCAAAACATTAATATCGTTCTCTATTGTTTGTGGCAGCATTCTACGCTGGTACATACATTCAAATTTTTAGCAAACATATGCAAATTTACTCAGTAATTTTGAACTGGGTTTTCATTCTTCAAATCCCATTGGAATGTGGTGTTTTGTCTTTTCGAATCTCCAGAGAATCGATCAAATGTTAACACAACATGCTACGCAGGGTGGATAGAAAAACGTTGTGACGTTTGCAAATATTTGAATTGATCATCAAAAGTCACTGCAAGGTGTATTTCTTCAAGCAAATCAAAAGTCAAAGCAAGGGGTATTTCTTTTTTACGCATTTGGACGTTCGTAAAAACTTCGTAAAAAAAAGCAAACACGTAAACAGAAAAATATCATACCTTTGATATTTTTTCCTTCTCGAATACTAGACATTCTTTTCTCCCGAAAACTATTTTGCGCTGAATCCGTTTTGTACTTAGACAAATAAGACTGCTCAAATCTGTCATTGCTATTCAAACTGGTGCGACTTCCAATGACAACATCGTCATCATCATCATCGGAATCAACGCTGTATCTGTCGTAACTCCGTTGAGGTCGATTCTTACGCTGGGATTCTCCTGTAAGAAAACAATTATTTATACCAGATTGCCTAAAAAAAAGTTCTCCATGTTCGCAAATCTGCTATGAAGGAGTTTTGGTTTTGGTATTTTTTTACGTTGGTGTAATAGGTTTCAACTCAAAGTTTGATACCTTATTTGCCAATCCCAGAGCAGGAATGATTTTTACTAGAGTTAATTATTCGAAAACAATAACAAACAAAAAATCGGGCACTCTTTCATTTTAAAAAGGTGCAAATTGAGCATGAAATCTTTTCAAGGTGGGAGGGTCCTGACTTCCTGAAGTTAGATTCAGTAAGTGGCTGAAATTACCAAATGAGTTTGAAATAAAGACACCCTGAAGGAGAAGGCTAGACACAAACCTCAGGTAACATACGTTATGAGTGTTCCAAGGGTAGAAGAAAACGTGCAGTTTGAAATGTTTTTTAATATAGAAAGGTTCAGCTGCAAAGGTAAGTTGTTGAGAACATACGCTCCCTAAGAAATCATCACTGTCCCTGAGCTATAAAGGAAAGCCAACCTTAGTGACTCACTCAAAGCTATAATAAAGTATTTTTAGCAGATTGCAGCAGCATAAATCTACTATTTTTGATTTCATTTTGAATATAACACGGACATTTTTGGGTAGCTCTGAGCAAAAGCAGCATCAAGAATGTTACGGGCCATCCGGTAGATATTTTGAGATATGTATTGAGATGGGTATGTCATGAACCAATTATTCGTCATCTATCTGAGGATGAAGTTCAAAAATAAATTATGTTGTCTGGAACACCGCTGTGATTCAGAAAATCCTACAATATGATCTTTTAAGAGCAGAGAGGCAATCAATTTAAAAACTCTGGTTTTGAGTGGTAGG
>JAYJMH010063736.1:0-11910 GCA_036873815.1 Phacellophora camtschatica | reverse complement strand
ACGTAGAATTACACATAGACTTTCACCAAGTTGTTTCATTACACCAGTGTGGCATTTCACGACGTTTTTACCTGTGTATATTTAAAATAACTTGAAGTATTTTTATGCTAACTGACCAACCGACTCAAATTTTAAAATACAATTTTACACTAACCAAACATATTTGTGATACCCACCCTCTAAACAGATGAGCCATATCCCATGCACAATTGTCTAAGAATATCATGTGTGCACTCTATGCACCCACACCCAACTGATATATATTAAACATTTGTCAAATGACCCACTTCCCAGCATTTCTGCTACAGTGTAGTGGTCTAGTCTCGAACTATTGATGTCTAAGTGCAGCTGTAGAAACAATTCCTGTTACCACAGGGTAATATTTCATATCAAACTTAAGAAATTAAAATTAGGTAGGCTGAAGCAAATTTTGGGACAATTGCACTTTAGCAGACACAGTTTCATTACCAATTTGAGTATTGAATTGAATTACATTGTTTTGCTTCCATTTCATTGGTTGATGAAATAATTTTTGCTCTGATTGATTCGTTGTTCAAAAATTTGATATGAGTTGTTCAAAAATGTTGCATTTTTGTTGGTTTGAATGAAATAATCTTGGTAACATTTCATCCAGTTTTCTTTAATTTATTTGGTGTCTGATGCCTGTCAAAACCTGCCTCTTCAGTCTTCAAGTAATGTTTTAAGAAAATATTAAAACACAAATAAGTTGAAAAAAGCGTATCCACTAAACTGCAATCTAACCCAAATTTGTGCAACGTAAAAATTTAACAAAGAGACTATTGAAGGTATTTTATGGAAGCTGAACACTTTTGCCCAACTACCAATTTTGCCCAAACCTCTCAATTTCGCCCAATAAATTTGTTGTTTTTGATGGGGAAATATTGAAACAGCAAAAAGTTAACAGACCAATAGTTTTAGTAAGTTTTATGACAAAAAGATATTTATTCTAGACTTCTCTAGAGATTCGTAAAAAAAAATAATAAAACAATCTTATTGGGCGAAACATCCTAGAGATTGGGAAAAACATCTCTAAAGGTTGGGCGAAATGTCTACACTGGTTGGGTGAAACATTGATATTGTTAGGCGAAATGGTAATTGGGGAAATGTATGTCCTGACCTATATATGTCAGAAAGCAATTGTTCTACAATGACCTACATATATGATATCTGTTATTTCAAGAATGTTACTTGGTAAAATGAAACCAAAACTAAGTAAACTACAAAGCATGTTGCTTTCAAATTTGATTTAAACTACAAAGCATGTTGATTATGAACATCTACATCTATCAATATACTGAGCAGGACCGCATAGCGCTATAGATGTTCAGGTGTAAAGTAAAGAAAAATTATATATATTAATAAGGTTAAGTTTAAATTTATGGACTTGACACAGGCCTCCCCCACAAAGGATCACTGAGCTAGGAGGCCTGGGGAGTTTTAGCCCCACACTATCAAGATAAGTTTAAAACCCAGGAGATTTTCAGTAGTCCTGACGATAAATTTTAGGCTCCACCCAGTCAACCGATATGAAAGGAGACCTGTGGCAAGACCAAGGGAGTTAGAGATATCACTGATCCCGTCTATAGACTAAATGAATGTTCAATTTTCATATTTTTGATAAGAAGATGGTACATTTTAAGTTGCTAAATCAATTATAGTTATTTATAGTCATAAACTACACATTTGCCTGAGAAAGTTATTTGCATTTTTTTTAAGAACCCAATCAACTGTAGACTTTTGCCTCAATCATGGCAAGACTTTTCAGCCCGTTTGAAGCCTGCTAGTGAACCAAATTTTTCAGTGGACCAAATTTACAATGGAGTTACTGTAAGTTAGATTTTGTTCTTGAACTCACATTTCATTGGTTACATTGGAAAGCATTGTTGTTGTTTTGATTTTTGTCAATAAATTGTTTATTAGAATGTTAAATTTTAAGTTGCTAAGAGAAGAAATTTCTTTCAATTAAAATAAAATCTACTGCATGAATGTTTTAGGCAGCAAATGAGGCATCTGTTGGAGAGCCAGAAAAAGGAACTGTTGTACCAACAGAAGCTACTGAAAAAATTGAGCCAGCGACACCAGATACGAATGGAGAGATTGCCAACAAATTAGGAGCTGTGACACCTGAATCTTTACAACCTGAAGAAAAATCTACAGTTGATTCCCAAGTGAAAACAGACATAGTTGAGCCTGCTTCTAAAATTGAAAGTTGTGAGAATGCATCTAGGATGGAATTATCGAAAGACGAGGTCTCTTTTTCTTCAGAGGAAGCCTCTGGGGCTGTTCTAGAAACGACAGATACTGGAAAAGAAAATACACCAATGGATACAAAAGGATATTCAGGAGTATCGGATACAAGCCCTCAGGTTTCAGATGCAACTCCAAAAATATCAGAAGTTACTCCTGTGGATGTTGTAGATGCCCCAGCTGCTGTTGAAGAAGCTACATCAACAGAGACAAGAGAATCTTCAGATGTGACTTTAGATACTTTGGAGGTTTCCACATCTGCAGCATCAGATGCTATTCCTGCAGTGTCAGATGCAACTCCTACAGATGAAACTTGTGCAGTGTCAGATGAAACTCATGCAGTGTCTGATGCAGCTGCTGTGGTGCCTAATGCAACTGCTGCAGTGTCAGTTCCAACTCATCCAGTGTCTGATGCAGCCCCTGCAGTGACTGATGCAACTCCTGCAGTGTCTGATGCAGATCCTGCAGTGTCAGATCCAACTCCTGCGGTGACTGATTCAACTCCTGCAGTGTCAGATCCAACTCCTGTAGTGTCTGATGCAGATCCTGCAGTGTCAGATCCAACTCCTGCAGTGTCAGATCCAACTCCTGAAGTGTCAGATCAAACTCCTGCAGTGACTGATGCAACCCCTGCAGTGTCAGATCCAACTCCTGCAGTGTCTGATGGAGCTCTTGCAGTGTCAGATCCAACTCCTGCAGTGTCAAATGCCAATCCTGCCGTGTCAGATCCAACTACTGCAGTGTCAGATGCAGCCCCTGCAGTAACTAATGCAACTCCTGCAGTGTCAGATCCAACTCCTGCAGTGTCAGATCCAACTCCTGCAGTGTCAGATCCAGCTCCTGCAGTGTCAGATCCAACTCCGGCAGTGTCAGATATAATTATTGCAGTGCCAGAAGCAGCCGTTGAAGTATCAGATGCCACCGTTACTGCTTCAGGAGAGGTTTCCATGATTTCAGACAATGTAAGTGAAAACAAAATAAATGTGCCAACGGAACCAGACATTACCGAAAATGTACCAGTTACAAACTCCAAAGAGAAGACAGTCCCACCCAAAGTCAAGCCAAAACCAAAGATTGAGCTGCCTGAAGTTAAAGTTGATTTATTTGTCAAGGTGAGTAAATACATAATTTACATTTCTATACTGTTTTTTTTCCAAAAAGAAACACGTTGATCTAATCTACGGATACGAATATTGGTTCACTGTGTTTATTATTAAATATACATTATTCTTGCATAGTTAACTTCCAATTGGATTTTGCTTCCTAACCTGGCAAGATCAGGGCCTGGAGTGCTGAAATCTCAATTTTACATTGTTTTGAATCCAGAGTTTCCATCTAAACGGCTTAGGCAACGCTAAAAAAGAAGCCCTTCTTCTCTTTGTTTACGTATTTGAATAGTATACACGTATTTAGCAATATTTGCGTCACCAAAAGTGCAACTGAATGTTTTCCAATGTCTTTCGTAGGCCGCTTTATGATTGTTAATGTATGTCCAGGAATCGGTGATTCCCGATGAATTTGCTGAAGAGTTTAGACTTTTTTAATGCTATCCTTTTTCGAGGAATCTCAATCTCAGCTATCATTAATACGCTGAGCAAAACATTTGCAGACAAAAATTGGAAAAAGACTGAGTTTTCTAATGCTTGAAATAGGCTTGAAATGAAGCTATGCTTTGTTTTCAATTGTTGAGCGTTTTATTGTTTGTTTCAAATCTGAACATTTGATTTAAGACCGATGGATACCCATATATTTACCATTATCCAAAAACAATGGTGTTTTTACTATTATCTCCGAAGACAGAATCTGGTTTTAGCTTTACGAGAGACTGCATTTTCATTCGTGAATTATATCGTAATTTTATGTCAAAGCAATTATGTTTGTCAACTGTCCTTTCGCAACAGTTTTTCACAATACAAAAGCACTCTTTTTATTTGAAATTTCTTCACAATTATTTTTGAAATTATTGTCTGTACAATTATTTCTGAAAGTGGTTGTCTGTATCAGTTTTATTTTTCCTAGTTACTTTTTCTGTATTTGTAACTTTTTCGCAATTATTCCCTCAAGAGAAGATCTTTCTCTATCTTAATAGTTTCCCAACGCGACAATGTTTATCGGTTACTTTTCTCACACTTTAGTACTTTAGTTTCCCAAAGGACGTTTTTCTAGATTTGTACGTTTCACAATTATTCCCTCAAGGGAAGATCTTTCTCAAGCTTAATAGTTTCCCAACGCGACAATGTTTATCGATGACTTATTTAATGTAGTTAAGTGTTTCACAACCATCCCTGAACGAGTAGCATGCGTGCAAGAGGCTCCACGCAGGCTACAAACTAACAGCAGCGACATCTATTTTTAACAATAGTTTCCCAAAACGTTTGTGTGCATTATGTTTGTGTTTTATGTGTGTGTGCTTTTTATGTGTTATGTCTTTTACACCTTAGTTTCACACAGAACAGGCATTTTTTGTTCTTTTATCCACACTGTTGCGACGACCTCCTCATTTACTATCTTCTTTCGATAAAAGAACTTCCAAAAATTTTAGGCGACATTAAGAAAAAAGGATTTATATAATTTTAGGCTCATACCAGATTCCCGAACAAACTTGGAGATTGTCCATTCTGCCATCGAATCATGATAATCCTGAAGCTGAAAAAGATTGGTGGAAAAGTTTGTCCTGTCAATCTAAATATCAGATCGAAAGAGTTTGAAGATTTCTGTTCTAAAAATGGCATCCCTCAGAAGGTTCCCATTCTTCAGCGTGGTGAGACGGTTATTTGCGATTCAAATGCCATTGCTGACTATATAGACAAG
The DNA here is from genome assembly GCA_036873815.1 of Phacellophora camtschatica. Classification (NCBI taxonomy): domain Eukaryota; kingdom Metazoa; phylum Cnidaria; class Scyphozoa; order Semaeostomeae; family Ulmaridae; genus Phacellophora; species Phacellophora camtschatica. Next base: position 6,831 of record JAYJMH010063736.1, on the reverse strand, counting down.
ATTAAGCCCGAACCAAATCTCATTTGCAAAAGCAAGGCAACGAATGCTGCTGGTGATAAAGTATTTCAAAAATTCTCTGCCTACATCAAGAACAGAATGAAGGATCATGACGAAAAGCTTCGACATGCTCTTGTCGATGAACTTAACCGGCTAGATGCGTTTTTGGCTTCGACTCCTGGTGTTTTCTTAGACGGTATGTGTTGACAACTTATGCCTTGACGGCAAGAAAATCTAGTCCTGCTCAGGAATCTTTTAATATTACTTTATGTTTTGAGGCAGGGTTATCTACGAATTGATGACTTTATAACCCACAAACTTTCATCCTTGCTCTGTTGTTTCTGAAAAGGTTACAATGTGCGACGTGTTTTTTTGCTTTGTTGAAAAATGAAAAAATGCATTAGGCTAAATGCGGATGTAAATCACGTGCTATGTGGATAGACCTATCAAAAGCATTTGATCGCATAAAGCATATTTTAATAATAGCCAAACTTCCTGCATATTGTTTCAACCTTGATAATTTTAATGTTCATTAAACAATGGGTCTCAAAGAGTTAAAGCTCGTGGCAAGAACTTAAACTAGGGTTTCCACAAGGATTTGTTTTAGGTCCACTGTCACTCAACATTTTTATGTACGACTTTTTGAGCTTTTTGATGTGTCTGCAACAATCTGATGTTTGTAATTACGCATACATACCATACAACTATCTTGTATGTGATTCCAGTTTTCAAAGTGAAACATGTTGACTAGAAATCGGCTTCCCATGATAAGCCAATAGTTGATCTTTCCAGAAATTGATCTCCCTACAAAATGTTTTGATCTAAATGCTGGCCTAATCTAGGCATTTCTTAAACAAAGTTCTTACTTGTATATGAATTTACACACAATGTATTCTTAAATTATTTAGTACTGAATGCCTGAGTTTGACAATTACAATTCTTTGTAGGTGAAGAAATGAAGCATCCAGATTGTGCTTTGCTCCCAAAACTTCACCACATACGAGTGGCTGCCAAACATTACAAGAAATTTGAGATACCAGAGGAATTAAAGCACATACAAGCATACTTTGATGCTGCTGATATCCATCCAGCATTCAGCTCAACGATACCTTCTAATGATGCGATTGTCGAGGGCTGGAGAAAGCATGTTTCTTGAGATTAGCGTGAGTTGCTCTTAGTAATTGGTACCGTTGTTGCCGATCTTTTTTTTCGATTTCTTCACAATGGTCAACTTTACTCAATGAAAGGAAAGACAGCATGCAGCATTTGAAGCAGGGGAAATTTAAATTCAATGTATAAACAGTGAAATATAAATTTTTTAAAGAAGGTTTTTCTCGTGTTGCAAATGCGGTCATCTTTGATCTTTTTTTATTTTCCTACATATGCCTTTCTTTTTTTAATTTTTAATGATTTTTTAAAATTTATTTTAACCTCCATGCTCTTCCACACTTGATTTTGTGTTTACTTGTGTTCTTTAAAGACCAATTGCTAATATTGATCTTCTGCGCCAAAAATGGAACTAAAAGTTGAAAGCAATTATAAGTTTGGTGATCATATGTAAATATATCTTTCTGTTTACACAAGAGGTGGGTCAGCAGCTCTACTTTCCTTTGCATGTAGAACTTTTGCATAGGCGAGTAGGCCAGCCTTGATACCTTTTAATAATCATTAAAAGATAGAGCTCAAAGAGTAAAATTTATATTTCACTGTTTATACAAAAAAGCTCATGACAAGAACTTAAACTAGGTGTTCCACAAGGATCTGTTTTTGGCACACTGCTACTAAACATTTTTATGTGCGATTTTTGGAGCTTTTTGATGTGTTTTCAAGAATCTGATGTCTCTAATTCTGCATACAGACGATATCTCTCGATGATAAACAAAAGTTGATCTTTCAAGAAATTTATCTACCTATAAAAAGTTGCTTAGTCTGGGCATTTTTTAAACCCTTATGAAATAAGTTTCAGGAGCAGATTATGTTGTGTCCAAAGTGTGTTTTGAATACTCAGTGAGATCCGCGAGAAAAGGTGGGATTTCATTGTTGTTTACAATTGAAAGGTTTAGAATGACCGATTTGTTGCGCTTTATTAACGAAAACTGGCTCGTTGGAGTGAGATGAATTTTCTCTATGTAAATGTTAGGGCGTCAAAGTATATCACTGTTAACAATTGGTCTTTAATTGTCTTTGTTTAATTTCACACTTATATTTATGGTTTGTTTGAGTTTACAACAGGCTATTATCGAATTGTAAATCCTTCTTTTATGAAACTTTTTTCTCTTTGATGATTTGATGATTTGTTTAACACCCACCTTTTTTTTAAATAGCCAAATGCATGCATAAACTCTTTGTCGGCATGGGAACGTAATTGTATAGAGGGCTTTTAGTCTGTATGCTTTACATATATATTTTAATCTTATTACCCCTTGAAGATGCTACATGAAACAATGCAAAGTACTAAAGATTGAGGAGATATACGGGGGTAAATATTCAAGCATGTGTCTAAGAGATTGAAAGTCTTTTTTTACATTTACTAAAACTGCTATTGAATTTGCATGTCTGTTCATCCTGTTAATGTTCACTTGCCATGTGCATTGCGTAGTAGTTTTGATTCCTGCCAGGTGGTAATGAGTTAATTATTTAAAAGTTTTTTTTTAAATCCCGGACACATGTTAAAACACTTTTGTAGCCATAGATTTGCGCGAGTCTTTGTGACTCATTATCGCGTATAAATGTCAAAAATATATTTTATATTCAGCATATAGTAGTATATGGTTTATTATCATACTGTCTGGAAAACGTGAGAGTGCTGTGAATTCTTAGTTCCCGTCCACAATAATGCGATCACTTTCAAAACATTTGCGAATTCACTGCACCGTTTATCGTCGTTTTGGTCGCAGTGTTTTCCAGATTGCGTGGCGGGAATTATGACGTTTTCTCTATTGACTGTAGGGTAATAATATGCAATGCAACAGCCACCAAACAATCAGCACATTTTCAGTCTATTAGTTGATTGAATACACATTGTGAATTGAAGCATTTAATCTATTATTTTTACAGTTTAGTGTCGGCTATTATGCAGAAGTACTGTGAAATCACTTTTTTTGCGTATGTTATTTTAATATTTTTTGTTGTGATAATGTAAATGAGGTTTGCACGCAGGACGAGTTCAGGTGCGATTTCTACAAGGAAACGATTTAATTTTGATTTAGAAGAATTTTTTTCGGTGCAGTAGAACGTTGTTTCTTCAGACTCGTTAGGCATCATTTCCATCAAACTTCGTTTTTGAAGAATTATTGCCTGACAGAAAAGCAATGTCGCTCAACAATTAAAATGAAAACTGCTCGGAAATTTTTTTCCTGGTTGAAATTATGTTTTAGAATAGTAAGAACGGAATTATTTAGATCCGTCGTTGTTGGCTGCCGTACGAACATTTTGCTTGCGTTTATAATTGGAAAAACAGAAGCGGAACCGAAAGTAATTTCGTTCATTAATTAGTGCATTCTGAAGCGGATTTGTTCTTAATCGTTTACTCTACTCCAGAAAACAGGAACCTATAAAATGGAATGACCTTTTTAGTTAAATCAAACGGGAATGTCCATTGTGACGGAGACTGGATCTGCCGATCGGACTTTCAAAAGCAACCCACAAGCTATATTAATATACTGTATTTATATGTCCATGCCAAAACAGGTTAAAACAGGAATTAATGTCAAAGCAGACCTAGATGTAAGTAAATCTTAGCAAAAAAAACCCCATTTGGCAGCACGTCTGCTCATCGTCACAATAAACTACCTCCGCCAGGTAGAAACAGAAGCAAGAACTATTGTGTAAACGCAAGGCGTATTCTCATCAATTTGGGTCCGTGTTATATTATAGTCGACGATGATGACAACACCATCTCTAAATACATCACATAACAGTTATACCTTTCGTTCTTAAAATCTTTGGAATGTGTATTTTAAAAACGAATATTATTAGTCATATATCTGGAGACGGTCTGTGTTTTATCAACTTTTTGCGTGCACTTGAACTTCTCTTGAATTTCAAGCTTTTTAAAACTGAAAACTGTAGACCGGATCATTCGAAAGTTTGAAGGTTTAAAGCTTTATAGAAGCACATCATGTTGCTATCAAGCAGAACGCAAATTTATGGTATTTGCCAACCACAGTTAATTTTCTCAGATCTTTATCACAATTCGTAATTATGGCTGTTTGCTTCTTGCTCTGAAAACGGGCTTGAAATATGTTATTACTTTTAATGTTTATCTGCAAGATGCGCGGTTTCTTTTCCTGTTAAGAAAACGATTCAATGAAAACGTTGATCGCAAAATTCTTTATATTCATCTTTTTATGGAATACATGTTTGAGGAACTTTTGATTTGATTTCAATTATTTACGGCTTATTTCTGCTTTTGCAGCGTTTGAAATAGTCTACCAAAAAAGAAGTAATTAGCCAAATTTCACCTAACTTCATCTCAAATTTTAATGATGCTTGTGTTTCAGAGGCGGAAATTCGATTTTACTTTAGGAGTTCGAACGCTTAATAAATGGCCCAGAATTCCGACAGATGCCCAAACTTTCAGACAAAAACCTTCAAAATGACGTTTTTACCGATAACATGGCAAGGTTTAGGGTCGTTTCCCTCCCAAACCCTCATAATTTTCGCCTCTGTTGGGTTTCCATGTGTGCCAGAGCCATTTTATTATTAATTAAATTTTATTTACTGGTTTTTTATGAGACTCTGGAATCCAGGGTATAATGAGAATGATAAGATAAATTTTGATCTGGATTTTCAATTGGTGTTGGCTTATAAATTTTTCAAACGTTTTTCCTACTTAATTGGTATACAATCTTTATAATTAGAAGTAGTAAATGACCGACCCCACATGCATCAAGTTAACTGTTCTATTGTACGGCAGTGTTGAAAAAATAGAATTCTTTGTATTTCGGGAACATTTTGTTGTCATTTTGCACTGTTCGCTCAGACTAGAATTTGTAATATATCTTGTTCTATTACAAACTTTGACAAAAAGTTGCCATTTCAAGATTGGCTTCTGCTGGGTTTCTTTCAGGCTTTTCGATCTTGCATTTCTGTCAGTAGTTACGTTGCTCCTTTTATGAGGATCTGTTGAAACAAAGGCGAGCCAGTCCTCGCAGAAGATCTGGCATTTTTAGAGGGCTGGATTTTACCTTTATTTTACATGTAGATTTTCTGGTATTGCCAGCAAAAATTTGTTGCCATTGAAAGGGCAAAACAGTTTTGCGAGAGTTTTTTAAAGATACCTTATTAATTGCGTTCATATTGAAAATTCCAGTCTTCCTTGTCGAGATTTTTGGCACTTGGTAGTGAAATCTTCACTTAGAAGGCTGGTCCTTTTTTTACGCAATCGAAAATAGAATTTTTGAAGAATTTTTTATATAAAATTTTGAAGATGGTAGGGCTAGTTCGTCTTCATATGAACAGCCCCGAATATTGCAGTTGAACAACTTTGATAAAAACAAACAAATAAAGTAATACCAATTGTACTTCGAACATAGTGTATATTTTTTTCACGACGTTTCTGGCTTAACCCGCACACAAACATTTTTCGAACACCTTTGATGGTGGGAAATGTAGTTTCTGTGATTGGTCTTATGTACTGTTGGGTTTTTTTTGTTTTTAGACTAGTTGTTTTAGACTGAGCGAAAGTACATGAGACGAAGACATTGCATTATTATCTAAGCTTTTATCAATCATAAATAAAATAGAATGCTATATTTTTGTAATCGTATTAATTTGCAGGTATTCTGTAATGGGTATTGATACGATAGTTTATATTAGAGAAATCTGTTTTGATTAATGTGGAATGATTATAAATAACGATCAGAAAATATGTTGACATTGCTGTGCTTGCGTCGGATTCTTCCAAAGTTAAAATGCCCATATTTATGTTTGCATAAAGGTGTTTTGCAGGACACGTAACACAAAAAGCTCCAAAAATATTTACATGAGATCGACATGTAATGCAAGTATCCGGTTATGAAATATTTGACTTTTTTGACCTTTTTGACTTTTGTATTGGTTTATTTCAAAATATCGATCTAATTTTGTCAAAATCTGCTTGTGACGTTTCGCTAATTGTGGAGCCCAGACTCCCTTCGTCAGAAACCTGACTGGCAACGAGGCAACGAAGGTGCGAAGGAAATTTAACACTAAGAAAAGGGAAAGACACAAAGATGATGGCGGACGCAAGACGTGAGCAGCGGGAAAGGAGGAGGTCAGATAGAAGCCGTCCTTCTCGTTCAAGATCAAAATCTCCAAGAAATAGGCGTATGAATTCACCACCAAGGAGAAGCAGATCTCCTCGTGCGATTCAGAACAGGAACAGAGACCCCATCCGGCACGTGCAGCAACAACAAGCTAGGCCACCACCACAACGAGAAAGAGACAACGCGCATGTGAGAGAGAACAACATAAACAATAGACAAGATGAAATGAAGATTACTCCTGTGAAAATAGATAGAGAGAAGGTGAAACAGGTGTATCACTGTTTTGTGATATTTTACAGTTATTTTTTATTTTTGAACAATATTTAAATTAATATAATCTTATTCATTATTATAATTCATGCTCTAATCAAAATCTTGAAAGAGGAGATATATTATTGTACTTTATAAAAACTTAATTTTGGCATGCAGAAATGACCTTTCTTACTCTCAGATGTCTTAATAAACAGGGGGGTCATTATAAATTGGGGGGGGGGGGGGGCAGTCTAAAAAGTTAAAATTTTATAATTCGGGGGGGGGTCAGAAAAATTGAAGAATTAAAATAAAAACCAGGGTAAATTGTTAGTTG
>JAYJMH010063714.1:0-11911 GCA_036873815.1 Phacellophora camtschatica | reverse complement strand
CCTGAAGAGTGAGTCTATCACGAAACAGGCTTGTAGAGATGAATATAGTTGTTTGATTTTTTTTTATTCTATGTATACTACACTCTACTTTTATGTATTGAGCACTTTTATCACGGACAAATCAATATACTGATTTTATATATATAGATATATAGATATAGTTACACTAAAACAGAAAGCTTTCTTCAAATAACAAGGCTTCAAACAGAACATATTGCAGACAATTTAGTTCTGTATCATTTCAGACAAAAATAGGACGTTTTGTTTTTACTGAGTTCGAAGGGAATAAGGTGCACTCGTATAAGATTGTGTCACATTTACTTACAGATTTTGGTTCAGTAAAACTTGATGGAAAGACAAAGGCATCTAATGGTTTGGTAAATAAATTTTTGATTTTTGTAATTAATGTACTGCAGTCACAGATTTATGACATGAATTTAATCTTCTTTGAATGCTGCAATTCCAAAATTTTGACCTGCATCCAGCCTTTTTTATTGCACATTTTTCTTTGTTTCCTTCACTGCCATTGTGGCTTATAAAAAATATTTTAGAATAATCAAAAACGAGCTTTGAACCTATGATAAGAAACCTGTATGGCTATCTGCAAATTTCTTGAGTTTTGGGAAGTTACAATTTGAGCTTTCATGACATGTTTTTTGTTCAATTGTTTTCATGTTCATTTAGCCTACAATGTTTTTATCCACAATAATATCTGTTTAGGAATTTAGTGCAACTGGAAATCACAACACAGACACTGGTAAAGTTGCAGCTTCTCTGGAGACCAAATACAAGTACACCGATTATGGAATTACGTTTACCGAAAAATGGAACACAGATAATGTCCTTGCAACTGAGATAACAATTGAAGATCAGCTGGCCAAAGGATTGAAGTTCACATTTGATACAAATTTTGAGCCTAACACAGGCAGGAAAGGCGCTAAGATCAAGAGTGCATTTAGAAATGAATATTTGCACTCAACTGTTGATGTGGATTTTGATTTTGCTGGACCAACCATTCTTGGTACAACTGTGCTTGGCTATAAAGGATTCATGGCTGGATATCAAGCTTCCTATGACACTGCCAATTCAAAACTTATTGCCAATAATGTTTCACTGGCTTACAAGAATGGTGATGTTCTTCTGCACTCTGCTGTTAATGATGCATCCAAGTTTGTTGGGTCTGTGTACCAAAAGGTAAGAAAGTAATTTGCAGCACACTTTTAATAGTTGAATTTACTGCATATGAGCTTACCATACTATCTAAAAAATTCCAAGAACATTTGGGAATAAGTCAAAATGCATAAAAGAATTGACATTAATGTTTTTACTGTTCAAAGACCTCACAATTTTTGGATTAGATATCAAATTTGTTTGGTGTTTACGTATCTTAATCAAAAATAACTTTATGTAATCTATAATGCCTTAAGAGTCAAGATATGCTCATTGAAATTGGTGCATCATACTCAAACCAGAGCTTTGGCAGCATATATATACATCTAGATTGTAGTTTTTGGTCTTTTTTGCATCCAAATCTTTACAGTATCTATTTTATTGTTTGTATCTTACCAATTTATATATATATATGAATATATATATATATATATATTCAATTAATATAATATATATATATATAGTCCTCTCACCCATTATCGCCACCAATCATCTGTTTTCCCCTTTGTATGGAAAAATAAATTTGAAATAGAACAGACACAGAAAACATCTTGCTGACTCTAAATAATTCATACCTTTAATAAAGGTTATGAATAAATATATATATAATTGTTATCTTATTTACGAGATGTTGTATTTTCTTTTAAGGTGAGTGACAAATTAGAAGCATGTGCTACGTTGGAATGGTCAACAGAAGGTAGCAGTACCAGCCTTGTTGTAGGAGGGAAGTACCAGCTGGATAAAGACACTTCATATAAAGTATGTTTTTTATTTTGATGTTTGATATATGTATATTTTTATAGCTGGGACCTTACACATTATGAAAATCTATTATGTCAATCTAATATGTCCTCTCTACACATTATGAAAATCTATTATGTATATACTTGAAGTGAAAAGCAGTTAAAAGTGGCAAATGCCAGGGGACTGGGCAATCTAAAAATAAATATAGCTATTCCTCAAATCAAATTTTGCAAACTGTTGTTTGTATGGGTACTGCAATCTGCAAATGCAATCTCCAGGCCCACTGTACAGTGCAGCACAGCAGAAATGCATTTAATTTTTAGAATGTAGCCTTTTCTCTGTCAACTAAGAAAGCTATTCAATTTTTTCAAGGTGAAAGTCAACAACAACTTGCAAGTTGGATTGTCCTATGTTCAAAGCTTACGACCAGGAGTTCAAGTTACGTTAGCAGGATTAATCAATGCCAAGAGTTTGGATCAACCCGGCCACAAACTTGGATTAGCTATCAATCTGGAAGCATAAACATAAAATGTTGACAATTACAACAACAAATGGACATAAATATTCTTGATATTTGCGTGAAAAGGTGCCACTAAAATTTATTATAATTTCACAAAAACCGCAAGACTTGCATTTCTGTTTGCATTTATCTTCATTGGTGTTAGTTTAGCGAAAGAACACCCTTATCAGGTCAAAGTTTAAATGAATTTCAATTTAGTGCAATGTTAAGGCACCCCCAAGACAGTGTACAATATGAAATAGGATATGTATCAAAATAATTCATGTAGCGTTTTTGACTGAAGGTTATGTTTTCATTGCATTTGAAGTGTGTATCCTATATTTGAATTCATTATTTTGAAAATTTTAAAAGTATGTTGTTTATCCTGAAATGTTGACAGCAGATGTTTATTTTTATACCTTTGTTTTCCTCAACTTTTTATTACAATAATTTTTAATCTTTCCACTCAAAAGTTTGTTGCTTACTGCAAATTTGAGTACTACAGTGAAACTTCATGTAACGGACATCTCCCAACAACGGACATCTCCAAACAACGGACATCTCCAAACAACAGGCAAAAACATTTGTACAAAACTTTTACAGGGTCACATCTTTGCAAAGTAATGATACCTCCGGACAATGGAAACCTCTCTACAACGGACAGTAACACTCGTCCCACAGGTGTCAGTTATATAGAAGTTCCACTGTCAGTTATATTATTATGATTAATACAGTGAAAAGAAAATGTATGATTAATATCTCAGACTCTTGAAAGTGGAAAGAAATTTTTTTGGCATCAAGTTTTTGAATAAACACTCAAATGAGATAAAAAAACGCTCCGAGTTAGCCAGAAGTTTAAGTTATGAAAAAAAAAACAATATTTTTTAAATTTGGCAAATTTTTACCGGAATGGTTGAAAACGATGTTTTTCAAAATTGGCCATTTTTGCCCCAAAAGGGTAAGGTTATAGCGTTTCATTTTGGCTATAAATGAGGCTGTAAAACAATTCAACAAAATGAGGCTATAAAACAATTTTGGATAAAATTTAAAGGTTATGGCCTTACTTTTTAGCTGAAAACAAATTTTTCAAAAACCCTCTAACTCATGCTGGTGTCAAAAATTGAGTTAATACTCTAAAATCACAAAATTTACACAATTCATGACTTTTTTAACACATCGGTCTGACTTCCACTTGTAAAGACTGGCGAACCTAAAACAATGAAAGCAACAGCCTCTTTTCGAGGGATATTTCAAAAAAGTATTTCCCTCGACTTTCTGCGTTTTTATTGGCTGAAATGGCTTATGAAACTCGAAAAGAAAAACATTTTATTGGAAATTAAATGATGAAATGATATTCGATTGATTCATTTGTTTGATGGAGATGAAAGTATCTGAGGTTGTTGCTAGCTCGTGGTGCAGACAAGGACAACGCTATCTCTAGATACACGACATTCGTTCTTGAAATACACATTTTCAAAGAAACTTCAAGAACGAAGTTTACAAGTGTTATTCGTCATATGCCTAGAGATGGTATTTGTACTCCATGTGAAATAGTAACAACCAGTACCAGGGGGTATTTCTCCTATGAAAATATTCCTAGAAACGAGGCTGCAACAGCACTATTTCTTGGTAAGATCACAAGCTTGAGGAATTGTTGGGTGTTTTTTCTATTTTTTGGTTTCTCATCACCCATGTATTTTAGTTTGTCCTCCGCCCATGCCACAATAAAAATGTATGGGCGACGAGAAACCAAAAAATAGGAAACACCACGATTCCTAACGCCCGTGGTAAAATCGGGAAATAAAAGGACATTTTCTGCAATTTAATTTCAGCTTCGAGACCACGGTAAGTAGTAAACAAATGATTTAGCCCCTGAAACTGGCCAGAAGAATTTTTAAAAAATTCAATAATTTTTATTTACATGTTCTTTAGTTTATTTACATTTCCATAATAATATACAGGTTTGACATTTTTCAAAAATATACATAATGCTGTCTTGCTTGAAAGTAAACATTTCTAACAAGCAACTCTTCACAAGGAGAACGCCTTGGTAAGACCATAGAGTCAACCTCTGTTAATTCGAACATTCGCATATTCAAACGAATTCTAGGATACCCTTAAACGTCATACCATAAAAAAGCCGTTCGATGATTCGAATATTCGTTAATTGGAAAAATCGTTGACGCCCTTCATTGTTCGAATTAACAGACTTCGACTGCCGTAAAGCGAAAACAATTGACTTGCCATTTGTTGTCTTCAAGCCTTATTTCCATGTGGCCGTAAGGTTGCCTGCAATTTTCTATCTTCCATGCTCCTGGCACCGCAGATTTCTTAATAGAAATGTTCCAGACCAGTATCTTGGACCGATATGGTACTTGAGTCATATATAATCACGCACACCATCTCTAGGTGTATGACAAATATTCATTTTTAAAATACCCATTTCAAATTGTCGATTAGAGGCTATCTAACCGTAATTAATGGCCACGAAATATGACAAATATGATTTAAAAGTCACAAGTGTTCCCGAACCAACTCTTCACGGATGTTATAAAATCTGGAATAAACATTTCAATTGCCCTCTCACCCAACACCGCCTTACTTTCTCTCGTCTTTTAACTTCTCATTCACAAAGATGCTGATCTGCGTGCCAAGGTGCGATGCCGAAAGCATGGTCAACATAAAATGGATGTCGCAAGCATGGTTAATAGAAGACGGTCATGGATACTAAGCTTCAGATATAAAGTTGTTCCGTCTGAAATTTGATTTAAACAGCTAGCCATCACATTTACTTTTTGTCTATGGTAAACAGCTTTGAACCAATGATGCATTTAACTACCCGTATCTACTTGCCTTCTTTCCAATATACCATCACTAGTTCAAAAAGCGGCGCAAATCTATCCTCAGATGCAGTTCTTCTGTTTTCGCTAAAAAACATTTCCGCTACTCTCAAATCGGGCTTCTCGATTTCAGCATTCCTTCGAACGATGATCTTTCAATTTTCATATCCATTATAATTGATATCGATAAATTTTATTTTGAAAATCAATTCCTCGCTATCTTACATTTGCACGTCTTCTTTTTTGCTGATGATTACTCAATAACGGGGGTCCATTTCCTAAAATAAAGAAACAAAACTACTTAACCCCCGTATTTGTCTTTCATCGTAAATACAAAACAAAATATTTCCCGGGTGTGACTGCTTAAAAAAAGCTTGAGTTGTGAATTAGGCACAAATTCTGATACCCCAGGATATATAAAACATAAGATTAGCTATTTTACCCCCCCCCCAGGAAGGGCTATATGGCCCATTGACGAACAACGTAAAACGTCATATTTTCAGGAGGTAAATGCGGGCCGATATTTACATTAGTTTCATAGATTTAAACGTAATTTTATCTTTTGAATTAAGTTGGTTTGTATGTGGTACCCCCTGAAAAAATAAAACTTATATAGGATTTGTCTGTTAATTGGAAATAAATCCGGGCGTGAAAGGATTAAGATACTCACCCCACATAGCAAAATTATCTAATTCTTCAACATCGTCTTCAAAAGAAACCGTTTTTGAAGGCTGGCTGTGCGTCCCTAAAGGTAAACTGACTCCTTGTAAAACACCAATGGAGTTCTCGTTCGTTTCTCCAAAATTTCCAGTTGCGTTCGATACAGAAGATAAATTTGACGTCTTGTCATGGACCTGAGGTCTTTTCGAGATGGTTTCGCTCATCGACGTTTCAGACTAAAAGAGAAAAACCAAATTTTGCAAAAATGACATCGAGACATGACATTTAAGAGTTCCAGAGGGTGCAATGGTTAATTATTTACATATAATTTTGAAAAAGTATTTTGAAACCTACTCGAAAAGCGTGAGTTGTATTTGGTCTTGATTCTGGAAACACTGAAATTTTTTCTCGATGTGCTGCACGCCTAGAAAACAGAGCAAAATTGATAAATCCACCTTCGAACAATTCTGCAGATGCATAATTGTCGACATACATTGATGCTCGGTTTTGAGGTCTCTTAACCAATTCCCACCCCCCTGGAAATTTACTTTACGCATTGGTATTACAAAAAATTACGAAATATTCAGGGAGTCTAAACATGATGTTGTATCTGTACATTTGTTGTGAAATGATCATGGTCATGGCTTTTAGAAAGGCCTCTTGAACAAACAAGTAGCTGATGGGCTCTGAAAATTTATATCGAAATAAAAACACCTCTTTCTAAGTGCCCTGGCAAATTTCCCAATGGAAAAAAGCTACGAAATTTTGTCCTCGCACTGTTTCAACGTTAACCTGGTAACAAAGGTTAAATTATGTTAATTACATCAGTCTTAAGCAAATTAAAAAACAGAAATTTAAACTTACCTAGACTCGTTCGTGGCAGCACTTGCAGCTCTTTTACTAAATGAAATGTTACGTTGTTTCTGAATGAAAAAATAACACAAAAAACATTATTTACTAACCCTTTCACCCCTAGAAAGGCCATATGGCCCATCATAACACGTCACGTAACACGTCATATTTTCAGGAGGTAAACGCAGACAGACCTTTATATTAATTTCAGATATTTCAACGTAAGTTTATCTTTTGAATTATGTTGTTTTTCAAGTGTAAAACATGAATAGAATGAACTAGTTAACTAGAAATAATATGAAACGAATATGTAAACGTGATCATCAAGAATGAATGAATGAATGAATGAATGAATGAATGAATGAATGAATGAATGAATGAATGAATGAATGAAATGAATGAATGAATGAATGAAATGAATGAATAGCTAATCAACGATAAATATCTCTACCATAACGAAACTATATACATTTATCTAACAAAAATCTGAAATTTTATATTTTTCACAAGTAATCTGCTGAACAACACAAATATCTTCAACGAATTATTCTGCAGAACGGACACCAAATTAAATTGGCAGCAGGTCGGACAAGACATAAAATTTGTTCAAAATGATAAAATAAATAAAGAAAAATTGTCTTTTCAATAGTATATTTGCAAAGATGAGAAAAAACCCACCGGACTTTTCGTTCTATCTTTCGATAAGGTCGACACTGTATCTGAAGTATCTAGTCTTTCGATTGGGATTGGGGGTAAAGTTCCGCTCTTTCCACCCCTGCAAAAATAAATACATATAAACGTTGTATAACACAAAATAGCCAAATAAAGATTTTGCAATGGGGAATTCATAAGATACGAAGAAGAAAAATCAATAAAGTAATAATAACTGAATCAATTACTTATTTTAGACTTCAACAAAGATTTTATTAAATTAAAATATTTTTAATTTTTGCCGAAATAAATTCAGTGCTTGTGTAATGGGTATAACTTGGAACAAATATGCTTTTCCCAAAAATATTGCTGCATCGTTAACCTTGTCAAACTTTGCTGTGTTGCCACGAGAAATAAACCCATAACATCTAACCGTTTCCGGGTCATAACAATTCGAATCCTCATCAAACAATATAGTCATGTCGGCACTAAAGACCAGTAGGAGGTTAACAAACTAAAACATACCAAAATTGCGGTGAAAATGGTGGTAAATTATTTAGCGACAATTTGTGATCCACGGCTGTGTGCAACCTCGTTCCGATTACGACCTCTCCAATTACATCATTTTCCTGAAAAAATCACGTGATTAAAAACATCTTTGATTTGGTAAAATGAAATGAGAACTCAAGGATCCCAATTTCCAATCCAGCAACATAAACTTAAATTGTGCTAAAACCTTGCTTAACGTACCTGCAGTCCGGGAGTTTTAATTCGATCCATTGGCTGCAATGGTTGCAATCTTCCAGACCTGGAATAAAACATATATATGTTCTAAATTAAATGAATTAGACTTATGATAATTGCTAAACAAAATAAAAAAAACCATTCCATGATTGTATAAATTAAAGAGCAATTATTCATTACTGATTAAAGAGAAACCATTCACCAGCATGCTTTGCTATTGTTTTGATTCAT
Source organism: Phacellophora camtschatica (assembly GCA_036873815.1). Lineage (NCBI taxonomy): Eukaryota > Metazoa > Cnidaria > Scyphozoa > Semaeostomeae > Ulmaridae > Phacellophora > Phacellophora camtschatica. The sequence continues at coordinate 3,520 of JAYJMH010063714.1, read as the reverse complement.
TTGTCAGTCTAGAATTCAATTAAATCATGATCAGATACTCCAAAACGTTTGTTGTAAATCTCAGCTGGTCAGGCATTTGCAAAAACACATTAAAATATGATTATATGGTTCTGGTTTTGTCTTATATCTTCTTCTGATATCTATTATATCAATCTATTGTATTATATATACCAATTGTGTCTTCTTATACTTATTGTATCAATCTTCTTAGCATACACCTCTTCTAAACAAACAAGAAACAATTTTAGTCTGGCCTACTTTTAGTAAGAAACATTTTGCAGAACAAAATAGCTTAAAATTGTTTTATAGAGATTTCATACATACATGTTCAATCAAGACTTGCCCTAAGTTTAAGATAGCAACATAGACCAGTGTCAACTGGTCAAATCAAAAAGAGCTCAGTTTGCCCATGAAATGAGGTTATATCAACACTTATCCTCTGGAAACCATCAAGACAGGGTAAAAGGTCTCAGAAGCTAACCTTCCCAGGTGTTATCAGTAGAGGCACAGGAGTTGGAATACAGGATCTGAGGGTAGCTATGCAGGAGAGGGACATCTGAAAAGGTATTATAAATTATGTGGACTCGACTGCTGTTAAAAGATGAAGATGATAATGAAGTCTAAGTTCAACCATTTGCTAAAATTTACTTCTTTGCTTTATTTTTATTTGGTTCAATGATCTCAATGGTGTGAAATCTTTTGAAGTCAACTGCAAATCACGTCTTTCTGGAAATCTGAATCAATTATTTTCAAAAATTTACAAAAGTTCTTACCTTTTAAATGTTTTCGCAGTTGACGTTTTTCCATAAAATTGATGATCCGAGTGCTGTACTCCAACGTTACCATGAAAATTTCTTGAAGGATGAAATGTACTAGAAACAGGTCGCAGCTGAAAGACAGAGCAAAGGATGAGAAATGTGATCTGCAAGGCATTTCTTAAAAACAGTTTGCATCCCCCATTCAAAAATATAAATAAAAATACGTTTTTGAAGATTTTGAAAGTACAAAATCCGTACAAAGTTGATCAGAATGTTTTTTGAATTTTAGGGAATATATTTCCGTCTGTAAAGAGAAGAAAGAAACCAACCTGATCCCTTGAAATTGGTAAAACGCTTTCTTCATCTCTTGGTCTAAAAAAATATATATATACCATTATTTTACAGGCTTCGAAAAAGCATAAACATAATCTACTTATTTAAGACTAGCATATAACATTTGTCAGACTCAAATGTAAGCCAAAATAAATTAAGATTACTCAAATATACTTTGAATGATGTAAATATCTTGATTACGATAAGAGTTTAATAATATGCCAGAGTAACTTCATGTGGCTCAAATGGTCCTAGAAAGGCAGTCTTGACTACCCTTAACTGAAGTACCCTAAGTTATCTGGAGTACGCTTGAGCTAAAGTACCCCTGTAGAGGTACACTGGATCACCCTCCTACAAAGTACTAAATATGCGCTGGTATGAGTACTCCAAAATACCCTTCAATAGCTCAGGAGTATCTTTTTCAGTGTGCTTTGAATTACAAAAGAAATGGAAGTTTTATTATAACTAAGTTTTAGCATGAAAATAAAACTCACGGAACTGTCGATGTAGTGGAGTCTCGTTGTCGAAGAGATAACGATCGAATTAACATGAGTTCATTTAATCCCATTGCATCGCTAGATTGTGACGATGCTCCATATGATGATTTAAAACCGTACTGAAACACAAGAGAAAAGTTACCAAATATAAGCAAAAACAGAAACAAGATCAAAAATAAGATTATATACAACACATATACAATAATTATATCAAGAATTAAAAAACGTTATCCTCCCGAGCCCAGCTTGGCCTATTTTCTGTCTGCACGGTGTGCTTACGTCTGCTCACAAACAACTAGATTGACCGATACTATACTGTCATCAGAGACTCTTAAAGTAGAACTGTAAAAAGTAGACAAATAAATATAGTTATTTGCATTTGAATGAAATGAATTAGAAAATAATTACAAATATTTACAGATGTATACAAAATCCCAACAACAAAATTAAATGTTGATTCTGAAGTACGCAATGTGAAAAATTTAACCGGTTTCATATTCATAAGTATAGTCTACTTTTGGAAAAATCAAAAGATCTTAAAATATGTTGAAAAATTCACTGTATATAATGTATATACCTGAGATGAAAATGTCCCCCCACGAAAAGATGAGTCTCTTGAGAAAGTTCGAACTGATGAATTGTCAGCCTGTCGTACTTGCACTGGTAGAAGTGCTTTTCCATACTCTACAAAAGCGAATAACGATGTGAGTTAAACACATTTAAAAGCATACCTGAAAACAAAATTAAAGGAATTTAAGACAAATAGCGTCAAGTAATTTCTCGTTCAGATCAATCGTGAACCTTTCATCATCATGCAAAATGGATTTGAGTAAAACTTTATTTGTATTAATATGCAACGAGTAATTGAAATAAAAATCTTTTTGTTTGTTTTTCGAGCCAGAAGTTATGAAGGACATAAATTCCATACTTTTACATAGTTCATATATTTAGTTGTAACATAAATTCCATACCTCTGGAAGATTTTTCAATGTATAAAAGAAGCAATGCTCTGAGACTTTGTACCACCTGCAAAGCAATGACAATGATAAAACTAATGATCAATAAAAGTTGCAAGTTGTGATTCTAAACAGACCAACAGAATGTAATGTATTCCGGGTGACATGAAAAATCTCCGTTTGCAGCAGTGTACCTCAAAATCTTTGAGGCTACAAATCAAGAATTATGTTCAAAACGACGCCTGAAGAGCGAACATAGATAGATTTAAATAGAGTTAAATAGAGTGATATCTATCATCCGATCATTTGCGGCTATGTTTACTTATGTTTACTTATGTTTACTTATGTTTATTTGTCCAAAACATGAAGTTAAAATTGCCCCCATAATCCTTGAACTTTCAGATCTATTTGAAGAAAAATCATATATATATATACTGTATATTTTCAGTCCATGTTTTGACATTGAAACAACATTCTTGCTTCAGCTGCAACTTTCAAGTTTAAATTTGACTCTTCAAATCAAATCGGTTCCTTCAAATTGACTTAAACTTGTAGCCTCGCGCACCCTGCAAACGGAGATTTTTTGGGTTACCTGGTGTATGTTTTTTGGGTTACCTGGTGTATGTGTATGTGTATATATATTAACAATTAACAGTTATTAACAGTTAAATGAAAACAGAGTACTAAATCATTAAAAATATACACCATAATATATAAATAAATTTCCTGGTTTTGTCTATATTATAAAACAGCGAAAGATTTGCATAACTTCAATTTATTTGTCCATAAAATTACTTCATGATTTACTCAATTATTGTATTCATTCATTCATTCATCCATTCATTCATTCATTCATTCATTCATTCATTTATTGTATTCATTCATTCATTCATTCATTCATACATTCATTCATTCATTCATTCATTCATTCATTCATTCATTCATTCATTCATTCATTCATTCATTCATTCATTCA
>JAYJMH010063703.1:0-11911 GCA_036873815.1 Phacellophora camtschatica | reverse complement strand
TTCCTAAAACAATGAACCTCAGAAAAAGGCTTGAACATGTTTATAAATGGTAAAGATCAGACGAGATCGATATGCTTGAATGTATTTATTTCAAAAATTGTACATAAACACCCCTCTCTATTAAGCGCCCCCTCTAAAAATTTTATAAACGCCCTGGGCGTTTATTGTAGAAAATACGGTTTGCAAATTTTGTAATTTTTTTAATCAAATGCTTTTATTGGTAAATGATTTCTGAAGCCGAAATTGTAGCTCAATCGGACAACTCGATCATGTTTTATGTCTAATTTAAGTTGGAATTTTATAATGTCCTGGCTATTTTCCTGCAATTATATATTTTTCTTTTGAATTTTAGTCACAGTATGGAACAATATCTGCTATGATTGTGGATTCAGGCAGTTCGAGATTTGTTATTGGAGATTCTCAAGGTATTTCATTGATTTTAACCGGGATAAATAGGATATTTAGGTTATTTTAATCGGGGATAAATAGGATATTTAGGATATTTTAATCGGGGATAAATAACATCCTATTTACCCCGGATTTGAGTACAGTTTTGAAAACTTAAAAACTTAAATTCAACAAAGTTTACAAAAACGATACCACAGGGAGCATGATTTGCACGGCAACCCTGTGGCAAATACAAATAGCAAGATACAAAAATATTAACGAAAAGACTATACCGAAGTTTCTTTTGGTTTCTCGTTTGTGATGCTGAAAATCGAAAATTAAATACAGTTTGTCTACAAACCAGGGGAAATTTTGCAAAACAAAGTCGACGATAAAGAGATCTTTACAGAACAGAATCAAACGTATTCCCCAAAATTTATTTTACAGAACAGAATCAAACTACACAGAGAAACATTTATCTCAGGTTTTGCAAAAATTTCTTTTACTTCTCATTCTTGTCTACTATTTTTGTGGACCTTTTATTTTTAAGCTGCTTGGTGTGACAATTTTTTCTGAGAATTTTTCTTCATAGTGATTAAAAAAAAGTATTATAAGGGTGGTATGTTTGCCTTTTAATCTATGGGGTTAAATTTATGAAGAACGTTTTTGCTGATTTACACATACAACGTCAATCTAAAATGTAACATAAGAAATTAATTGAGTACCAATATATGTAAAAACGTTATTGAAAACTCGAATTTTCTTTAAAAATGACTTTGATGGTAAGTTCCTGCAATTAGGCTGTCTAATTTCCTACCCACGATAACACACAGTAAATGGTACTTTTCGAAAATTCTAACACCAGGCTAATTGTGATAATGACAATGTATTTGAGAATATTCCAAACATAAAGATATGACTTTATTGCCCCATTTACACTACAGACGTTTTTGGCATGGCATGGATACATTTTGGTAAACGTACGAAACAATTATTGGTTCTGCATAGCTTTTACACTCCAAATTTTATCCGAGGCAAGCTGTTATTTGCGGTACGCATATCACTTTTCCCGTGCTGGGACTATCTCGCCATGGTGCCAAGCAAGGATGCATTTTAGAACGGGTATCAGTTTTATCCGTGCCATGCAAAACATTTTGCAGTGCAAATGGAGCTTATATATCTGTTTGGATTTGGATACATTTAACAAATGCAGTGAAGACAATAGTTTTGCTGAAAGGCTGCAGTTTCTTGTCCTTTTTTAATTGCGGGACCATTTTATTTGCAATACTTTTTTTAATTGCGGGAACTTTATGCTTAAATGTTCTGTTTATTTCTTGTAGGCTTTGTGACTATCATGGATGTAGAAGATTATGCGTTAAATGGACCAGAAAAGCACCCACCTCCAGGTACTTATGTTTTTTAGTTTTGATTTATTCTCTACATTACAGTCGAAACCCCCGTGAAAGAAACTAAAATATTAAAAACTTAAGGGTAACGTTTTGCATATACTATTGAAATAATTAACTTGATTGGAGAATTGTTACCCTTCATTGTTACGAGTCCCAATTTTTGTAGTTCTTTAGTCAATTCGCCCTTCATCCGTCCCCAACTATGTTTTCTGAGGTGATACGTGTCAGTAAGAACCTATGATAGGCTGGCATCCAAAAATGTAAGTTTCTCTTGTGCAAATATTGTTGCAAAATGATACAAAAAGAACTGATCAATTTCTTCACAAGGTAAGAATAATGGAAGAACAATTTCTTATATGCCGGTTTCTACTGTACAAGTTTTCTACTAATCATCTTTGTATAAGACTTGCTTTTCAGAAGTTCAGCATGTAAAATTTGTGAAACTTGTTTGGAGGTTGAAAATGTTTTAAATTTCTTAAATTTATATTCTTAAACCTCCGCTATCTAATACGCGAGAAAGCAAACAGTCTATATTCTTGAAACACTCTAACATAGACTATTTGGTTTCTTATTTGACTTTAGTTTTAAATATAGTTATTTGTATTTTATCTATGGAATGTCACAAACTTTATTGAAAACCAGTAAAACTCGTTGAGAAATCCATTGTTGGTATATATGACTTTTCATGGCGTAAAGTTGTTCCCTTCTAAATGTTATGACCAAGATTGAAGAAACATTCTATTTACTCAAATGGTTTCTTTTCCACAGTTAGTTACAAGTGGCGATCACATATACAAACAATTACAAGGTATGACAAATGATTTCATTCAAGAGTTTTTACTTACCGTGAAGATTTTTTAGCAAATGATAGCACACCATTGCAGAAATTTATGTTCCTGTTCTTGTTGTTTCTGTTGAAGAGTTTCTGTTTTGTTTGGGTAGATATAGGTCTTCTTAGTGGAGAAGAGGACACGTACCATAGATATATGACAAATAATTTTGATACTAGGTCTTCATAGTGGAGATAAGGACACATACCATAGATATATGACAAATAATGTTGATACTAGGTCTTCATAGTGGAGATTGGGGCACATACCGTAGATATGTGACAAATAATTTTGATACTAGGTCTTCATAATGGAGATAAGGACACATACCATTGATATATGACAAATAATTTTGATACTAGGTCTTCATAGTGGAGATAAGGACACATACCGTAGACATATGACAAATAATGTTGATGCTAGGTCTTCATAATGGAGATAGGGACACATACCATAGATATATGACAAATAATTTTGATACTAGGTCTTCATAGTGGAGATAAGGACACATACCGTAAGATATATGACAAATAATTTTGATACTAGGTCTTCATAATGGAGATAAAGACACATACCATAGATATATGACAAATAATTTTGATACTAGGTCTCCATGGTGGAGTTAGAGCCAGCTATAATTTTTTTGTTAAAATTTTATTTTGAAATGTGTTTTAAAAACGAACAATATCTGTAATATATCTGACAATTACCCGCGTTCGATAAGTATGACAAATAATGACGATACTAGGTCTTCATAGTGGAGATAAGGACACGCACCATAGATATATGATAGAGATAGGGACACATACCATAGATATATGACATAGGGACACATATCATAGATATATGACAAATAATGACAATACTAGGTCTTCACAATAGAGTTAGAGCCAGCTATGTAACAAATAATGAAAAATAATAATTGTAAATTTTGCTGTTAAAATTTATTTTGAAATGTGTTTTAAAAACGAACAATATTTGTAATATATCTGACGATTTCCCGCGTTCGATAAGTATATATGATCTAGCGCCTCACCTACTTTGAGGATTGAATCTGTCTTCTTCCACTGGCAATTGTTTACGTCATATGATCTACTGTATAACTAAGTTGTATCATTGTTCGTGTCCAATTTATTTGAGCTTATTTAAGACTTAACTTGGTTGAAGTAACTGATACCAGTATTGCATAAACTAATTATTTGATTTTTGCAAGAAGTTTAAATTATAACCGTGTATATTGTGGGTTAGCATTGGATCGAAGAAGTTGAAATAATTGTTAGATGAAGTTGTCGAACATGGTGAATTTCACAGCATGGTCAATGGTTAATGGCATCATTTCACACCATTTTGTTTGTTGTTATTATTAAATTTTAGAATAATATACCAGTATTAAAAAAACAGCTGTTTGTCTGATTTTTGGCAAGAGGTTTAAATTATAATTTTAGATTAACGTCTGATTTTTGGGTTAATTTCTGAATTAACTTTCTAAATTCGTTACTTTTACAGCATTGAGCTTGCAGAAGATTATGATTTGCTTTTGACGTCATCTACTGATTGTACTGTTCGCCTGTGGACACTGGAAGGACATTTCGTTGGTGTGAAAAGTTTTTGTTTTTTGTTTTTCATTTATTTGTTGGGTTTTTAAGTTCAGCAAGCTTAGTTTCACCGATCAGGAAAAACTGGAGTCAAAAAAATTGGAAATCAAGTGAATTACCATAATTTATCCTGTCCGGAATTTTATATTTTGGCCAGGAAAAATGGAAATAGCTTTAGAGTTGCCACTCTGTTCCAACGTTTTCTGAAGTCAAGCTGCAATATTTATTAAATTGCATCGAAATCTCGTTGGAATTTGATAGTATTCTTCCATGTGATATTATGTGACCATTTAAATGTTTTATATGTGTTTTCGTTTGTTTAATTATCATCAAATTGACGTAATGGTGTGAATACCATACCAAGTCAACTAATTTTAGACACAATATTCATTCAAGACAATGTCGTCAAATTAACATATTATTTTTGATCTATTATTGTCGACTTAACGTTGTTTTTGTGTCTTTACAGGAACATTTGGTCAACCAAACATTTGGGACATCAGTGCACCCTCCTCATACCAACATCCAATGGCACCGTATGATGTCCTGGTCGATCCATTAAGTGTTCCAAGTCACCCTTCTTTTGACTCAACTGCAAAATCAGAAGACGATAGTCATACTGAAGCAAATAACAATGATACCAAAGTAAGTTTGACGATGTCTTTAAATACGGAATATCGAAACCCTACTGCGTTCAAGTAAAAATTGCATGTCGTCTATTATTTTTTGCTTCTATTTATCTTTAAGCTGTTGGTTAGTTGATTAGCTCAACTCTTAAATTTTCTACTACACCTCCATTCACTAGCAGATGTTTTACTGTGATAAATGTCATACAAAATCATTAGCTTTTAAATTGAGACGAGTTTGTTGCAAACTCGTCTTTTAATTAATCACTTCACCCTTGAAAGTTAACCACGCAAACCCTATTCTTCAATCACGTACTGTTCTTTTAAAATATCACGTGCTGTGACAATTATTGTTTAATTGTGCACTCTAAAATTACTACAGTCTTGCTTTGAGTTATTTTTCAGTTATTTTCATTTTTTTTTAATCTTCCTAAATGTTTAAAAATATTTTTAGCATTTATTTAGACACGACGGCAAGTAAGACTTTAAATCTATTTTGTTCTGTTTGATGTTACAAATGTTGAGCATTACTCAGATACAACATAACCATGGTCAACGACTTGATGAAAAGCTTAGGCGAGGATATAAAGACTTTCTCTTAGGCCTTTTCAAAGCCAAATTCTTCTAATTGAATCAGGTGGAAGTTTGTTTAGTTTTTCAAAAAGGCCTTTGTTGTGTTGTTGAAACCAACTTTCTTCAAATATTCCCTTGTGTCAAATAACGTCAATAGGCTACTATGCTACTATGGTAGTTAAATACTAAAAACGACCTTATTTTCTTTTTTTTTGCAGAAATCGACTGTGGCAATAACTGTTAATCTCAGAAAACAAAACAATGGTTACGTGTAAGTTATAACTTAATTTATATACAGTCAAATATAACAATTAAGTCAATTAACTATAAATTTCTGCACCAACCATGTTATTTCATATATCACTCAAGCTAAAAAAACTTTATAAGCATACTTACCCCCGTCATATCGATTGTATGCCAGTGCACTAAATTCGTACGGGTTTTTCGAAAGAATCTGAAATTGTTTTCAGCTAAAGGTATTTAACCCTTCCACGTCCCCCGGATTTATTTCCAATTAACAGGCAAATCCTATGCAAGTTATATTCTGAAGGGAGTGTCACATACAAACCAACTTAATTTAAAATATAAACTTACGTTGAAATATTTCAAATGAATGCAAAGTTCCACTCTCATTTACCTCCCAAAAATATGACGTTTTACGTTGTTTGTCAATGGGCCACATGGCCCTTCCTGGGAGTGAAAGGTTAAAATATAATTGTTATTTTATCAAACTGGTTTTGGAAGCCAACTACGACTAAATCGATGGAAGCCTACTACGACGTAATTGATGGAAGCAAACTACGACGTACTATTTCAAAACTGGGCTATTTCTTCTAGCCTCGCTTTGAATCTTTCTGCTCCGTAGAATATACCAGCTATACCAATAGAGCCTGATTCGGTGGTCTGGAAATTGCGAAGAATTTCGTTGTCCTTGTTTTTCAACAACACATTGTCATCATCAGGTTGGTTCAACGGTTCAATTCAACGTCCGTCTTACAAAATGTTCCCGAAGGAATAAACTTTCCAACAAAGTACTAGTATTTTCATCTCATTGACGTTTTGCTCTTAAAAAAAGCATTGTTGATTTTGTGTTGAAATATTCATTTTTAACTTTGGATCAGTTTCCGTCATGAAACTTTGAAGCGGATTACAGTAATCGAGAGCAGTTGCTGAAGATGAAAGACGAGAGGAGTTGAAATGAAAGCAGTTGCTGAAATTTTAAACATTGAAAAATATGTGCAAAATTGACACGAAAAAGTAATGTGGTAGATAGTTACCGCGTCAGGTACAAAATTCCTTTCCTCTGTCCTTATATAATTGCACAATAACTCCACAATTTGCTTAGAAATGACATTTGTTTTTTTCTACATGCAAAATCTCATTGCTCACATAAATGTGCAAAGACACCGCGACCAAATTTCGAAATTTCATGAACTGGAAGAGTTTCCTTCACCAATGGCACAATAAAGGTCCTTGAGAATTTATAAACGCCCTGGGTGTTTATTTGAAAAATACGGTAAATAAACAATTGCAAAATAAAAACTGTAAATGTAATCACAGTGCTACAGATTTTTGGTTATTTTATTATCTCATTGACTTGTTGAATTTTGGGCTTAAAATCTGACCGATGCAGCTGCGTCTGTTGCAACAGTCTGAATCCGCCCCTGCAGGGAATGGATGAAATACCAAAATATCAAGTAGTTTATTTCTAATCATTGATTCTACCACTCAATACTCAATACTAAACATCTTAGCCATCAATATAGAATAAAAGTTGTTGGAATCCTGATAAAATAAGTGTTAAAATTTGATAAAATCTACAAGTGTTAATTTCATGCGATTTTTATGGAATTTTCCTTCCGATTTGCTAATTCATGCAAAAATTAAAATCCGTGTTTCTCGGCTCAGCAATGCCGGATTTTTATGAACTAAATCTTATTTGGTAGATAATTATCACATTTTTCAATTGACTTACAGCTAGACAAGTTGCAAGTTTTAATTTACCATTTTAACGAATAGGTTCAGGAAGACCACATTTTTCTGGAAAATCAAGTAAAAAAGTAATCACATCCTTCAAATGTTAGCTTTGCTTTTGCTGTGTAATGATGTTTCATCAATAAATTTGTTTTATCAACAATAGAATTAACAAATTTGCCTCGCTGTTTCAAGACATCCACCAACTGAACAGATTTAGAACTGTCATTGGACCAGGTCTTAAACATTGAGATAACAACTGTATATACTTCATATATAAGTGATTTTTTCCAAGGCATTTATCACATTGTTTCTTCTTGCATTTCTTACTATCAATGGAGCAGCAAAAACAAATTTTGAAACTAAATCTTTGTAATTGTTTGTTGATGGAATGATGCTCATCATATGCTTAGCATTCTGAAGAGTTTTGCAAATGCGTACACTGTTTATTTATATTCAATATACAACACCAAAACAATTAACAAGTTCAGAGAATTAACAAACTCCTATCTTGATATCAGGATGTTTTTTTAATTTGCAAATGAGTAAACTGACGTTTTTGCAGCAGAATAACATTTAGCACAGTGCATAACCAAGTTTAGAATATGGGATCTTTATAAGCTCTGTGCTTTTAATGGTTAGTTTAAAAAAGAACACTTGAATTCAAGTGAGTAAACTGACATTTTTTGCAGCAGAATAACATTTAGCATAGTGCATAACCAAGTTTAGAACATGGGATCTTTTTATAAGCTGCACTTTTAATGGTTAGTTTGAAAAATAACACTTGAATTTGAGTGAGAAAAATGAGATTTTTGCAGCAGAATAACATTTAGCACAGTACATAACCAAGTTTAGAACATGGGAGCTTTATAAGCTGTGCTTTTAATGGTTAGTTTAAAAATGAAACACATGAATTTAAGTGAGTAAACTAACGTTTTTGCTGCAGAATAGCATTTAGCATAGTGTATAACCAAGTTTAGAACATGGGATCTTTATAAGCTCTGTGCTTTTAATGGTTAGTTTAAAAAAGAACACTTGAATTCAAGTGAGTAAGCTGACGTTTTCGCAGCAGAATAACATTTAGCACAATACATAACCAAGTTTAGAGCATGGGATCTTTATAAGCTCTGTGCTTTGAATGGTTAGTTTACAGACAAACACTTGAATTCAAGTTCAATTGCATAAGCCACTACACATTATTACTGGTTTTACCTCCAGAGTATGTCACTTGAGTGGATAGGTGCTTGCATAACACATATAATTAAATAATATTTGAATACACTCTAAAAAGACCTATTTTTAGTGTCTGACTTTCACATCCTTGATTTATGGATGCACCTTCATTGAGAAGATATTGTATGAAGAATTATCAAAATGATGTTAGATAATGTCTAATATCATTAAAAAATATTCACAAACATTTGCATAGTTCCTAACAATAAATTATTAGCAATCACTTTCAAGCAATATGTGACGTTTTCAGTTAATATGAATATGTGACAATATTCATATAAGTACAGCCAAAGTTTTGACAGAATTGAAGCTATGCCCTGTAATTTTTTTTTTTTAATTTTTGCATAGAACCTTTTGCTAAATTTTCAAGGGGTCAGATTTTTGAACGTTTGGCAATATTTTGGAGTTTGATCATCACGTTATGCCCAGAATACACATTTGAAATCACACACAACATGCATGGAATATACATTAAAAATTTGAGGATGATACCTCAAGTAGTTCAACAGTTATAACTGCTTGAGTGCCAGCTTTCGGGGCTTGCTAAAAGTTCACGACAACCAAAAAAGAAAATTAAAATGATAACTTCTGTTTGTTTGGGATATTTGTCTGAAATTTGGTAGTGAATTTGTTTCATGATTCTGGAAGGCTCTGCCAACTATCAGAGAAGTCTGAGATGGTAAGGTTTAGACTCACTGAAAAATTGGTTGAGTTGAAAGATGACTGTGGATACTTTTTTTTACTCAGTTCCGGTTTCATAGGAACAAGACGTGTTTTAGATTGCTCCGAATTTATGTTCAAATTTAAAATGTTTTAATAAAATGTTCTGTTAATTATTGTGGATATTTAATAAATACTTGTCAAGATTTACTATACTTTTCGTTAATTTGCAAAATGGATCCAAGCTCAAGTCATCAGGATGAGTAAATACACTGTTAACGAAAAGAAATTGTGCATCACAATAACTGTGCCTGTAGCTGAAATACCCTCGTGGATTTCATTATTTGATGAGCGTTATGGAAATTTTCTGCAACGCATTGATGGTTTCACCGTTCAAAGAAAAGACGATGATGGAAAAAAGACGTCATTTTCGATTATTGATCACACATCAAAAAAACCAAAAAAGCCTGTTTTGACCTTGACGGTTTATTCAACGGGAACGATTATGGCACAAGCACAAGAAAACTTACTTATGACTTGGAAAAACCAAGAGTTGGATAACATATTTCGGATCAAAGAAGGTAACAAAGAACCACAAGACTCCCTGGACACGTTTATTGATAACCTTCGAATTATTGACCCAATTATTGATTCGATTTCTGAAAAAATCCAAAACATCCCTCTTCCAAAGGATGACTCTGATTCTGAAACCGATATTGAAAGAAAAACTACACCAAACTCTGGAGATAGTTACACCGTAAAAGAAATATTTGATCGTGTAATTGGCATCGAAAAAGAAAACAAGAAACTTAAAGAAACTGTTGCTCAATTAACATCAGACATATCTGAAAATGTCATCGAAATCCTAACTTTGAAAAATGATAACAAAGCACTGCGTGATTCTGTCAGTGAGCTGAAATCGGCAAAACATAACATTTCTGATCCCCAGTGTTGTGAAACGGAAAATAGTTATCCTTCCAAACAAATTCAAACTCTGGAAAAAAAATTTGTTGAATTAAAATCAACTGTGACCGACCTTCATAAAGGTCATACCAAGATGTATCAAAATTATTCAAAATTTATTGAAAATTACAATGATGGTATTACATGCGAGAAAACAGGTGAGCGCCTTTCCAAAAAACAAATTTGTAACATACAGCAAGACGTGCTTGTTGCCCAAGAAAAAGTTGAAAAACTCCAAGCAAGTTTTGATGCCCTGAAAAACAAGGTTAATGACAAAGTAAATCACGTTAGCCAGCTCGTAAAAACAACAGTTTCAACCCCGCCAGCCACACCCGCAAAAGCTAACCCAAATTCTGATTCTGAAAACAACTTGCAAACACCACCTTGCCAAAACGGAAGCCATTTCAAAGAAAAAACAGAGCAAGCAACAGCTTCACAACATGCAAATGCATCCTGCGAAACACCGAAAACTGCACGATTCTCAAATAATAACCCTGGTGAATACCCTGAGTCTGTCATCGACAAGAAAATTTATCTCAACGATAAAAAAATGCTAATTGTTGGTGATTCAATGTTAAAGCACATTAACACAGCCCGCTTTGATAACACTGGAGAAACTTTTATCCAGACTATCAGAGGAGGGAAAATAGAGGATATATCTTCCTATATTTCCAAAATTGTTCCTTGTGATCTAAAATCTATTGTATTACATGTAGGGACAAACAACCTAGCCAGTGACTCACCTATAATCATTGTCGAAAAATTTGAAGCTATGATTCGCAAAGTCAAGAACAAATTCCCATCAACCAAATTATTCATTTCTTGCATTGTAACCCGCGAAAAAGCCTATGGCCCCAATAAGGATGGTTCTGAAATTACCAATATAAACAGAGCCTTACTAAGCATTGCCGATGAATATGATGTACAATTAATAAACCATAACAATCTTCGTGATCCAACCTGCAGATATGATGGTCTACATCTATCTTATAAAGGCACCTCGTATTTGATAAACAACATCAAAGCAAAATGTTGGCCCAAAAGACAGTATAAGAAAACAACAAACACACTGCAACAACAACCACGTAAACAACAACAAAAATTGATAATGAAAGAAAGGAAAACCCAACAGATGACACAGACAGAGTCATTGGAAACCCAGGAAAAAGAACACTGTGATGCCAGAAATGGTCAGGACATTTATCAGGGAAATCGTCTGCCGAATCAAACTATGTTCTCACCAGCATCATTACCACCACAACAACAAAGTCAGGGATTCTATTGGCCATACGGACAAAATAATCTCTCATATTATCCTCCATTTCCACCTTTCCCAGTAAGACCCCAGTGGCCAAGAAATTATGGACAAGTATTTTAACAAATATCCACTAATTCCCAATCACTATCCAGCATAAATTCAGGACTAGCAACTTTACCTTTTTACTTGATCTCAAATAACGAAATTAACTCAATATTTAAATCAGATAAATTAAAATTGGATGATATAGTTGATAATCATGATTTAACAAATTATATTTCTAATACCGTTACCGAAATAAATAAAAATGAATATTATACTATTGATTCAATTAATAAGATAAATAATAATGATATTGACATATCAGTCTTCCACTTAAATATACGCAGCCTTAATAAACATT